>JAULAV010001628.1:0-23849 GCA_030789695.1 Scilla litardierei | reverse complement strand
TTACTGGAAGATTTGGATCTTTCATATCGAAATATAATATTTTTATAGCCTAATTTTGTATCCTCTTATTTTTCAGTTGAATATAGCGACCTCCCTGTTCCAAAGGATATTTTTGTAGATTTTTTTGAGATTGAATATATTTTTACATTTTCTATAGGATATGGATCTTATTATTAAATGATATGATTCTTATAGCCTAATTTTGTCTTCTCTTATTTTTCAGTTGAAGATGGCGATCTTCCTGTACCAAACGACTTTGTTGCAGATTTTTCTGACCTCGGGCCTATTTCTATTTTTAGTGGAAGATAGGTATATTTTAATTAAATAATATGATTTTTTGGCTTAATTTTTTCTGCTCTTATTTTTCTGTTAAATATGGCTATCTTTCAGTTCCAACGCAAATTTTTTGCGAATTTTTCTCAGCTTGGGTCTATTTTCTACATTTTCTAGAAAGTATGGATCTTTTTATTAACTGATATGATTTTTCTACCCTAATTTTGTCTTCTCTTATTTTCACTTGAAGATGGCGGTCTCCCAGTTCCAACAGACATTTTTTGCGAATTTTTCTGACCTAGGGGATGTTTTCTGTATTTTCTGAAAGATATCGGTTGTTTTATTAAATGATAGGATTTTTGGCCAATTTTATCTTCTCATATTATTTTTCTTTGATGATGGCGAGCTCCCGGTTCTAGCGGATATTTTTGCGCATTTTTCTGAGATCTGTGCTATTTTCTGTATTATCTGGAAGATATCGACCATTTTATTAAATGAAATTTTTTGGCCGAAATTTGTTTTCTTTTTTGTTAAATTTAGCGATATCTTGGTTCCAACGAATATTTTGCTAATTTTTTCTGAGCTCTGGGCTATTTTCTATATTATCTGGAAGATATTGACTAATTTATTACATGATATGATTTTTGGCCGAATTTTATTTTCTTCTTTGTTAAATTTAGTGATATCCCTGTTTCGACAGATATTTTTGTGGTTTTTTCTGAGCTCGGGGATATCTTCTACATTTTATGAAAATAAAATCTTTATATTAACTGATATGATTTTTATTGCCAAATTTTGTCTTCTCTTATTTTTCAATTGAACACAGCTATCTCCCGGTTCCAAGAGACATTATTTCGGATTTTCTGAGCTTATGGATATTTTAATTAAATGATATGATTTTTATTGTGTAAGTTTGTTTTCTATTATTTTTAAGTTGAAGATGCGATCTCCCGGTGTTCCAACTTATATTTTTGTGGATTTTTCTGAGCTCGGGGCTAGTTTCTACATTTTATGTAAGATATGTATCTTTTTATTAAATTATATGATTTTCATAACCAAAGTTTGTCTTCTCTTATTTTCCCAATTGAAGATGGCGATCTTTATATCGAATTTTATGATTTTTTTGGCCAAATCTTGTCGTCTCTCATATTTTAGGTGAAGATGGTATTCTCTCAGTCCTAAAGGGCATTTTCTCAGATTATTCTGAGTCCGGGCTATTTTCCACATTTTCTAGAAGATATGGATCGTTTTATTAAATGATATGATTTTTTGGACTAATTTTGTCTTCACTTATTTTTCTAGTTGAAGTTGGCGATCTTCTGGTTCCAACGGCCATTTTTGCAGATATTTCTGAGATCCAGGCTTTTTCCACAATTTACAGAAGGTATGGATCAATTTATTAAATGATATCGAAGAAAACAAAATTAGGCCAAAAACCGGAAAATTGCCATCTTCAACAGAAATATAAGAGAATACAAAATTCGAAAACATGAAATCACCATCTTCATCTATAAAAATGTACATTCTAATAGGGATGTCGCCATCTTCATCCAAAAAGCTTTTTGTATATCATTTTCTGAGCTTGGTGCTAATTTCTATAATTTATGAAAGATATGATATTTTTATTAAATGATATGATTTTCTAGCCTAAATTTATCTTCCCTTATTTTCCAATTGAAGATGGCGATCTCCTGGTTCCAATGGAAATTTTTGCGGATTTTTATGAAATCCGACATATTTTCTACATTTTTTGAAAGACGTGGATCGAATTAAATGATATGATATTTTGGCATAATTTTGTCTCCTCTTGCTTTCCATTTGAAGATGGCGATCTTCCGGTTCTAACGGACATTTTTACAGATTTTTCTGAGCTCGGTGCTATTTTCTACATTTTCTCGAAGATACGGATCTTTTATTACATTATATGATTTTTGTAGGTTAATTTTGTCTTCTCTTATTTTTCAATTGAAGATGACAATATCCCAGTTCCAACAGACATTTTTGCCGATATTTCTGAGCTCGAAACTAGTTTGTACATTTTCTCTAGATCTTTTTATTTAATGAATTTATTTTCTATTCTAATTTTGTCTTCTCTTATTTTTCAATTGAAGATGGCGATCTCCAGGCTCCAACGGAAATTTTTGCAAATTTTTTCGAATTCGGTGCTATTTTATGTGTTTTATTGTCGATATGGATTTTTTAAAATGATATGAATTTTATAGCCTACGTTTATCTTCTCTTAGTTTTCACTTGAATATGGATGTCTTCCAGTTCCAACGGATATTTTTGCAGATTGTTTTTGAACTCGGGGCTATTTTCTTCATTTTCTGGAAGATATCGATTGTTTTATTAAATGTAATGATTTTTGACCTAATTTTGTCTTCTCTTATTTTTTTCATTGATGATGGCGAACACCCCAAACCAACAAATATTTTTTTGGATTTTTGTAAGCTAAGGCCTATTTTCTGTATTATCTGGAAGATGTCAATCGTTTTATTAAATGATATGATTTTTTGGCCGAATTTTGTCTTCTTTTTTTTTCGTTAAATTTGGCGATCTCATGGTTTGATGGATATTTTTGCAGGTTTTTATTAGCTCGGGGATATTTTCTACATTTTATGGAAAATAAGAATCTTTATATTAAATGATATGATTTTTATTGCCTAATTTTGTCTTCTCTTATTTTTTTAGTTGAACATAGAGATCTCCTGGTTCTAACTAACATTTTTGCTGATTTTCAGGGTACTGTGCTATTTTCTTTATTTTATGGAAGATATGGATCTTTTTATTAAATGATATGATTGTTATAGCTTAAGTTTGTCTTTAATTATTTTTCAGTTGAAGATGGCGATCCCGATTCCAACAGACTTCTTGCAGATTTTTTTGAGCTCCGGGCTATTTTCCACATTTTCTGGAAGCTATGAAACGTTTTATTAAATGATATGATTTTTTGGCCTAATTTTGTCTTCTGTTAGTTTCAAGGAGTAGTTGGCGATCTTCCGGTTCTAATGGACATTTTTGTGGATAAATCTGAGCTCCGGGATATTTTTCATATTTTCTGGAATATATGGATCGTTTTATTAAATAATATTAAAGAAGACAAACTTAGGCCAAAAATGCCCGTTAGAACCAGAAAATTGTCATCTTCAACTGAAAGGACGAAAAAATTCGAAACATGGAAATCGCCATCTTTATTTATAAAAAATGTCCGTTGTAACCGGGATATCATCATGTTCAACTGAAAAGATTTTTGGTGCTATTTTATACATTTTATGAAAGATATATATCTTTTTATTAATTGGTATGATTTTTCTATCCTAAATTTGTCTTCTCTTATTTTCCAGTTGAAAATAACGATCTTTTTATTAAATGATATGATTTTTATTAAATATCGATCTTCTCGAGACTAGTTTACACATTTTCTGTAAGATATAGAGATTTTTATTAAATGATATTATTTTTCGATTCTAATTTTGTCTTCTCTTATTTTTTAATTGAAGATGGCGATCTCCTGGTTCCAACGGAAATTTTGCGAATTTTTCTGACCTCGACGCTATTTTCGACATTTTATTGTCGATATAGATATTTTTTAAATGATATGATTTTTATAGCCTATGTTTATCTTCTCTTATTTTTCACTTGAAATGGCGGTCTCCCAGTTCCAACGGACATTTTTGCAGATTTTCTGAACTCAGGGCTATTTTCTATATTTTCTGGAAGATGTCGATCGTGTTATTAACTGTTATGAATTTTTGACCTAAATTTGTCTCCTCTTATTTTCCAGTTGAAGATGACGATCATTTTATTAAATGATATGATTTTTGTCTTAATTTTGTCTTCTCTTATATTCTAGTTGAAGATGACGATCATTCGATTCCAACGAACATTTTTTGCGGATTTTTCTGAACGCCGGCCTATTTTCCATATTTTTGGAAAATATGGATTTTTTTAAAGGATATGATATTTTGGCCTAATTTTGTCTTTCTTATTTTCAAGTTGGAGATGGAGATCTCCAGTTTTCTACGGACATTTTTTGCGGATTTTTTAGTTTGGGGCTATTTTTACATTTTCTGGAGAATATGTTTCTTTTTATTAACTATATGATTTTTTGGCCTAATTTTGTCTTCTCCTGTTTCTTAGTTGAATATGTCGCTTTCTCAGTTCCAACAAACATTTTGGTGGATTTTTCTTACATTATGGCAATTTTTCTACATTTTTTGAAGATATTGGCCTTTTTATTAAATGATATGATTTTTTGGCCTAATTTTGACTTCTCTTAGTTTTCAGTTGATGGCGATCCCACGGTCCCAGCGGACATTTTTGCGGATTTTCTTAACTCCGAGCTATTTCCTAAAATTTTGGAAGATATGTATTGTTTTATTAAATGATATGATTTTTTGGCCTAATTTTGCCCTCTCTTATTTTTATGTTGAGAGTGCGATCTCTCGATTCCAACGGATATTTTTGTAGATTTCTTTGAGTTCTGTGATATTTCTACATTTACTGGAAGATATATATCTTTATATAAAATGATATGATTTACTTACCCTTATTTTGTCTTCTCTTATTCTTTATTGAAGAATGTGATCTCCACGTTCCAACATACATTTTTGCAGATTTTTTTAAGCTCGAGGCTATTTTCTACATTTTTGGACTATATGTAGCTTTTTATGATTTTTATAACCTAAATTTCGATTATCTTATTTTTCTGAGCTCTGGCCTATTTTCTACATTATCTGGAAGATATGAATATTTTTATTAAATGATATGATTTTTTGGCCTACTTTTGTTTTCTCTTATTTTTTTTAAAGTTGAAAATTCTAATCTCTCGGTTCCAACTGACATTTTGCAGATTTTCTGCGCTCAGTGCTATTTTTTGTATTTTCTAGAAGATATGGATTTTTTTATTAAATGATATCATCTTTGGCCTAATTTTGTCTTCTCTTATTTTTCTAAGTTGAAGGTGGCGATCTCACTGTTCCAATTGACATTTCACCGATTTTTCTGAGATCGGTGCTATTTTCTGCCTTTTCTGGAAGATGTGGATTGTTTTATTAAATGATATAATTTTTTGGTTTAATTTTGACTTCTCTTATTTTTTTCTGTTGAAGATAGCGATTTTTCTGAGCTTAATGCTATTTTCTACATTTTGTGGAAGATATGGGTCAAAAATAGAAAATGATATGATTTTAAGGTTCTAATTTTGTCTTCTCTTATCTATCTATTGAAAATGGCGATCTCTCGGTTCCAACAGACAGTTTTTCAAAATTTTATGTGCTTGATGCTATTTTCTAAATTTTATGGAAGATTGGATATTTTTATTAAAAGATATGATTTTTATCGTCTCAGGTTATCTTCTTTTATTTTTCAGTTGAAGATGGCGTCTCCCAGTTCAAAGAGAAATTTTTACCAATTTTTTTTGAGCTTGTGGCTAGTTTCTTCATTTTCTAAAAGAAATGGATCGTTTGATATGATTTTTTACCAAATTTTGGCTTCTCTGATTTTTTTTTCGCTGAAGATGTTGATCTCTCTGTTCCAACGGACATTTTTGCGGGTTTTTTGAGCTACGTACTATTTTCTACATTTTCTGTAGGATATGGATCTTAATAAATGATATGATTTTTATAACCTAATTTTGTTATCACTTATTTTTATTCGAGGATGCGATCCCCAGGTTCCAACGGACTTTTTTGAGGATTTTTCTAAGCCCGATTCTATTTTCTACATTTTCTGAAAGATATGTATTTTTTATTAAGTGCTATTTTTTGGCCTAATTTTATCTTCTCTTCTTTTTTCGGTTGAAGAAGGCGATCTCCCGGTTCCAACAGACTTTTGTAGGTTTTTCTAGGCTTGGGGCTATTTTCTACATTTTTTGTAAACTATGGATCTTTATAATAAATTATATGATTTTTATTGCCTAATTTAATCTTCTCTTATTTTTCAGTTGAATATGATGATCTCCCGGTTCCAACAGACATTTTACAGATTCTCTGTGATATGGACTATTTTCTATATTTTCTGGAAGATATGGATGTTTTTGAAAATGATATGATTTTTTGGCCTAATTTTGTCTTTCCTTTTTTCAGTTGAAGACGACGAACTCTCGATTCTAATAGATATTTTTGCAATTTTTCTGAGCTCGGCGCTATATTTTACATTTTCTGTAAGATATGGATCTTTATTTTTTCTGAGCTCACCTTTCTCTTATTTTTCATTTGAACATGGCGATCTCCCGGTTCCAACGGACATTTTTTCGGACTTTCTGAGCTCGGTGTTATTTTCTTTATTTTATGGAAGATATGGATCTATTTATTAAATGATATGATTTTAATAGCTTAAGTTTATGTTCTATTATTTTTATGTTGACGATGACGATCTCCCAGTTCCAACGGATATTTTTGCAGATTCGTTTGAGCTCCGGGCTATTTTCAACATTTATGGAAGATATGGATCTTTTTATTAAATGATATGATTTTTATAACCCAAATATCTTTTCTTTCATTTTCCAGTTGAAGATGTGGACCTTTATTGAATGATTTGATTTTTGCCGAAATTTTGTCTTCTCATTTATTTAAGTTGAAGATGGCATTCTCTGGGTGTACCAAAGAAAATTTTTGCGGATTTTTGTGAGCTCAGGGCTATTTTCCACTTTTATCAAATGATATGATTTTTGGCCTAATTTTGTATTCTCTTAATTTCCACTTGAAGTTGGCGATCTCCAAGTTCCAATAGACATTTTTTGCAGATTTTTCTGAGCTCCAGCCAATTTTCCACATTTGGGAAGCTGTGGATCATTTTATTAAATGATATGATATTTTGGCCTAATTTTGCTTCTCTTATTTTCAAATTGAAGATTGCGATGTCCCGATTCCAACGAACATTTTTGTGGGTTTTGCTGAGCTCTAGAGTATTTTCTACATATCTGGAAGATATAGATCTTTTTATCATATAATAGTATTTTTGTAGCCTTATTTTGTCTTCTCTTCTTTTTAAGTTGAAGATGGCGATATCCCGGTTCCAACGAACATTTTTGGCCGATATTTCTGAGCTCGGGACTATTTTCTTCATTTTCTGTAAGATATGGATCTTTTTATTAAATGATATGATTTTAAGCCTAATTTTCACTTCGCTTCTTTTTCAATTGATGATGCCAATCTTTCTGTTCAAACGGAAATTTTTGCAGATTTTTCTGAACTCGATGCTATTTTCTACATTTTATTGTAGATATGGATCTTTTTATTAAATGATATGATTTTTATAGTCTGCGTTTGTCTTCTCTTATTTTTCACTTGAAAATTCCGGTTTCCCGGTTCCAACGGAAATTTTTGCGGATTTTTCTGACCACGTGGTTATTTTCTGTATTTTCTGGTAGATATATCGTTTTATTAAATGCTATGATTTTTTGTCTAATTTTGTCCTCTCTTAGATTTTTCATTGATGATGGTAATCTCCATGTCTCTACGGATATTTTTGAGGATTTTTCTTAACTCTGCTCTATTTTCTTTATTATTTGGAAGATAACTGTCATTTTATTAAATGATATGATATTTTGGCCTAATTTTGTCTTCTCTGTATTTCGTTAAATTTTGCGCTCTCCCGTTTCTGACGGATATTTTTGCAGATTTTTCTGAACTCGGGGATATTTTCTACATATTATGGAAAATAAGAATCTTTATATTAAATGATATGATTTTTATTGCCTAATTTTGCCTTATCTTTTTTTCAGTTAAACATAGCGATCTACTGATTCTAACGGACATTTTTGCAGATTTTCTGAGCACTGTGCTATTTTCTTTATTTTATAGAAGATATGTATTTTTTATTAAATGATCAGATTTTTTGGCCTAATTTTGTCTTTTCTTAGTTTTCAATTGATAGGGATATCCCGTTTCCAACGGACATTTTTACAGATTTTCTGAGCTCCAGGCTATTTATTAAATTTTCTGGAAGATATAGATCATTTTATTAAATGATATAATTCTTTGGCCTAATTTTGTCTTTTCTTTTTTAAGTTGAAGAGTGCGATCTCCCAATTCCAATGGATATCTTTGCGGATCTTTTTGAGTTCGCAGCTATTTTATACATTTTCTGGAAGACTTATTAAATGATATGATTTTCATACCCTAATTTTGTCTTCTCTTATTTTTCAATTGAAGATTGTGATCGCCTCGGTCTAACAGAAATTTTGCAGATTTTTCTAAGCTCGAGGCTAATTTTAACATTTTCTGGACGATATGGAGTTTTTATTAAATGATACAATTTTTATTAGCAAAGTTTTGATTATCTTATTTTTCAGTTGAAGATGATGATATCCCGGTTCCATTGGACATTTTAGGGATTTTTCTGAGCTCCGACCTATTTTCTACATTATCTAGAAGATATGAATAGTTTTCAATTATTTTTAGGTTGAAAATTCCGATCTCTCGGCTCCAACTGACATTTTGCCGATTTTCTGAGATCGTGGCTATTTTCTTCATTTTCTGGAAGATATGGATCTTTTTATTAAATGAAATCATCGTTGGCCTAAATTTGTCTTCTCTTATTTTTAACTTGAAGATGGTGATCTCACTATTCCAACAGCCTATTTTTCTCCATTTTCTTGAAGATATGGATAGTTTTATTAAATGAGATAATTTTTTGGTTTAATTTCATCTTCTCTTTTTTTTTTGGTTGAAGATAGCGATCTTCTGGTTCCAACGGACATTTTTGCAGTTTTTTCGAGCTCCGACCTATTTTCCAAATTTTATGCAAGATATGAATCGTTTTATTAAATGATTTGATTTTTGGCCCAATTTTGTCTTCCCTTATTTTTAAGTTGAAGAGTGCGATCTCCCTGTTCAAACTGACAATTCTTTGGATTTTTCTGAGCTCGAGGCTATTTTCTACATTTTCTGGACGATATGGAGCTTTTTATTAAATGATATGACTTTTATAACCTAAGTTTCGCTTATCTTATTTTTCAGTTGAAGATGACGATCTCTCGATTCCATTAGACATTTTTGCGGATTTTTCTAAGCTCTGGCCTATTTTCTACATTATCTGGAAGATATAGTTTTATTAAATGATATGATTTTTTGGCCTATTTTTGTTTTCTCCTGTTTTAAGTTGAAAATTTCGATCTCCATGTTCCAAGTAAAATTTCGCCGATTTTTCTGAGCTCGGGGCTATTTTCTGCATTTTTGGGAGGATATGGATCTTTTTATTAAATGATTGTTGTGAATGGAAAAGTAGAATAATATGTGTAAGGGGTTAAGAGCCCCCTTACTAATATATATATATATATATATATATATATATATATATAGCTTTCAATGATGGGTCGGATACCCAATGGGCCTCATGGGCCTATTCATAATACTTCCCCTTATCCTACCAACATTGAATAAGAGGTGGATTCTTTAGGATCCGAGTTAGGATAACTGCCTTGTTAATAAAGAATGGTTTATCCATAACTTCCCCTGATTTAGGGATGTGTCTAGGGGTGGATACTTCAGGATCCAGAGTCAACGAGGTTGCCTCGTCAAAACCTTGACTATGAAAAACCCTGTGGGAAAAAACCAATAGCCAAGGGAAAAGAGTACAACTCTGCAGTTGACTCCCCCTTATCTGACCAAGCTTCAGGCTTGCAGATTTCCTAAGAATCTATACATCAGTCTCCTATGTATCTATATGTTCATAGTCCTCTCATCCTAGCCCAATTTACATTTTCTCACTCTCCTCATCCCAATCCCATATACAAGTTTCTCAAAGATACTAGTGGGCAAGGATTTGGTAAGCAAATCTGCCAAATTATTACATGATTGGATCTTCTGTACCTCAATCTGCTTTTGCTTCTGAAGGTCGTGCGTCGAGAAGAACTTGAGAGAGATAGGCTGTGTCTTGTCGCCTTTGATGTAGCCGTCATGTAGCTGGGCTATACATGCTGCATTGTCTTCATGGCGTGGTGTAGGCGCAAGGACGCCGGTCATGAAGCCGATGGAGGTGAGAATGTTCTGAATCATAGAGCGTAGCCAGAAACTCTCTTTGCTTGCTTCATGGATCGCTAGAAGTTCTAAGTGAGTGGATGAGACGGTTGTCATAGTCTGCTTTACAGATCTCCAGGATATGGTAGTGCTGCCATATGTAAACATGTATCCGGTCTGAGACTTCTCTGTATGAGGATTGGACCTGTAACCTGCATCAGCATAATCAACTAAACCTGTTGTTGCCACTTTCCTATAGAACAGACCTAAGTCTATGGACCCTTGGAGGTAGCGCAGAAGATGCTTAAATCCAGCCCAGTGCTGATGTGTAGGTGCAGCACTATATCTGGCTAGTAGATTGACTGTAAATGCTATGTCAGGACGAGTGCAGTTAGCCAGGTAAAGGAGTGCACATATAGCACTTAGATAATGCACTTCAGGGCCTAGTACTTCCTCCCCCTTCCAGCGGCCAGAAAGAGTCTTTTGCACATCCAATGATCTGACAACCATTGGAGTACTGAGGGGGTGGCACTTATCCATTTGAAACTTTTTCAATAAGTTCGATGTGTAAGTTGATTGATGTAACATGATCCCATCGTTAAGATGCTTTATTTGAAGGCCTAAACAAAATTTTGACTTTCCGAGGTCTTTCATCTTGAAGGTTTCTGTCAAGCTTCTAGAAATGTCAGCAATCTCTTCAGGAGATCTGATGAGGTTCAAGTCATCCATCTAAACGGCTATAATGACAAATCCTGTTGCCTTTGCTCTTATAAAGATGCAAGGACAGACTGGGTCATTTGTAAATCCTTGTTTTGCAAGGAAGTCGCTCAGTTTGTTATACCACATCCTTCCAGATTGTTTCAGACCATACAATGATATTTGCAGTTTCACTGAGTCGATGTCACGTTGTCTCTCTTTTAGTGCTAAGGCAAGGAATAACCGTCAGGTAATCTCATATAGATGTCTCGGTCTAAGTTGCCGTATAGGTATACAGTTACGACGTCCATAAGCTGCATATCTAAACCCTCTTGAGCTGTCAAGCCAATGAGGAATCGGAAGATATCGCGTCCATGACCGGGGAGTATGTGACTTCAAAATCCACCCCTGGATGTTGGGTAAAACCCTGTGCTACAAGCCTTGCTTTGTTTTGTCTCATTTTGTTCATTTCTTTTTCTAACGAATACACATTTATAACCCACAGGTTTTACACCTTTTGGTATCTGGACAATAGGTCCGAAGACCTTGCGTTTTGTGAGTGAATCCAACTCCACTCCTATTGTCGCTTTCCACTTTGGCCAATCATCTCTGCTTTGACATTCTGTCAGAGAGCGTGGTTCAATATCATCGTCGCAGTACATGAGGTTGATGACAATATTACACGCAAATGTGTCATCTATAATTGTGCTCTTTCTGTCCCAATACTCCCCAGTTCGTACATAATGTATCGAAACTTCATTTTCTCCCCGTTTCCCCTCTGTTTGAGAGTTTGGGAGAGATGAGGGAGTAGGGCTTATAGTAGCATCCTGTGGTGGTATTGGTTTACCATTGCCAAGGGTCCTACTCTTTCGAGGGACTTGGTCCTTGGATCCCGGTGGTCGTCCTCTCTTTTTAAGAGGTCCAACCATTTTTGCTGCAGGCGGAATGCATCCATTTTGTAGTATGTCAATCCTAGCTTATCCATTTTGTAGGGGGTGGCACTTATCCGTTTTGTAGTATGCATCCATTTCTGCGGCAAGGACGTGTGATCTGACAATCTTCTGGTTGTCAGTAAATTTGTCCGGCAAGAGATGGACAGTGTTTTGGATATGGAGAATCTTCAGGACCTCCTCCTCACACAGGCCTGTGGGCGGATCAAAGTGACTTAGTGTCTTTGTATTCCAAGTGAAACCGTCTGAAGCCTCAGGCTTCTTAGTTTGTGAACCTAGTCTTGGAAATGATGTTTCATCAAATTCACAGTCTTCTAGACGTGCCTTAAAAACGTCTCCTGTAAGAGGTTCTAGGAATCTTATTATGAAGGGCGTGTAAAACCCAACATAAATGACTAGGTGACGTTGTGGACCCATCTTTGTCCTTTGTGGTGGTGCTATGGGGATGTATACTGCACAACCAAATATTCTCAAGTGTGAGACAATTGGTGGGGCTCTAAGTGCTAATTGCATAGGAGAAGATGACTGACCTCCAGAAGGTTTTAATTTTATTAAGAATGCAGCATGCAATATTGCATGACCACATGCATTGACTAGCAACTGGGATTGAAGAAATAATGGACGAGTAATCCATTGCAGTCTCCTAATTAGAGATTCTGCTAACCCGTTTTGGGTGTGAACATGTGCTACAGGATGTTCGACTTCAACGCCCTGTGCTTGGCAATAGTCTAGGAAGACTTGTGATGTAAACTCCCCCGCATTGTCCAGACGAAGTTTCTTTATCTGGCAGTCGAGGAAGTGGGCCCGCAACCTGATTATCTGAGCTAAAAGCTTAGACAGTGCTAAGTTACGGGTGGACAATAGACACACATATGCCCACTTAGTAGATGAGTCTATCAGGACCATAAAGTACCTGAACGGACCACTTGATGGGTGTATAGGCCCACAAATGTCTCCGTGGATTCTTTCCAGAAAGCTTGGAGACTCCAAGTCCACTTTCAGTGGAGAGGATCTCGTAATTAGTTTACCATTGTAACAGGGTGGACATGGGAATTTACCTTTTTGGAGAATCTTCAGGTTCTTCGAATTTATACCCCTTTGAGCTTTTTATGATGCAGTACATCATAACAGATCCAAGGTGTCCCAGTCTACTATGCCAGAGTTGGAATTTTGGTGTTTGGGAGCACCGCAGGTGCTCCGTCATTAATGTTTCTGGAGATTGAATACTTGTCTGGTAGAGTCCCGAGGGGAGTCTCTTGAAACGTTCCACAATGGTTTTTGTACCATTTGTAAGAGACTTTACATGCAAGTATTCTTTTTCATTTCACTTGATCGTCTCTAAGTGGTATCCGTTTAAACGGATATCTTTAAAGCTTAGGAGGTTTTGGATTGATTTCGGGGAGTGTAACACATTTCTAAGTTTGATGAGTGTGAGACTGGGGAGCAATATGATTGCTTTTCCCGATCCTTCAATTATATCAGCTAGTCCTGAGATTGTTCTCAATGGACCAGAATAGCTACTTATGCTCGTAAAGTAGTCTATACTGTGAAGGATTGAGTGTGTTGATGCACTGTCCACTAGGCATATGGATTCCATATCTATATAAGAAAGACATTCAAGCAATGAATATTACGAAAAAGAAACTACTATTTATTTTTAGATGCTTGAAAAGTTTGACATGTAATAAAAACGAGATACATTGCATAGAAAAGGAAGATACATTGCTAGCAAATAAAATTGTTTACAGTCCATGACTAGAGAGTGTCGTCTCTCATGAAATCTTCTGGATTCCATGTGATTTCTGGTAATGCTGCGCTTTCTATCAGGTTTGTCTCAGCGTGAGGCTTGAGGCTTGCCTGGTAGAGATCATGTAGGTGTTTCTGGATGCAGCAGATTCTGGACCAGCGGCCAATCATTCTGAATTTAGAGCACTTATCCTCCCAGTCTTTCTTAGGAGTACCACCTTTATTGGGCATCCACTTTTGCTTCTTTGCCATGAACTTCTCGTTCTGGGAGGAGCTTGAGGAGTGGCCTTTTTCCGCTGCTTCTGTTCTTTCCATTTCTGGAACTTAGCCTTCTTGTCCATCTTCTTCTTCTGGGAAGACTGGAAGTGTGCCTCTGTAGGAGGTGGCGGTGGAGCGGAGCCAGGAGAGCGCAGGTTGTGAGTAATAACCAACAAATCTCTGTTCTGTTCAGCCATTAGGAGGCATGAAAGCAGATCAGAGTACTTAGTGAACTTCCTCTCATGGTACTGTTGCATGAGGATCATGTCCTCGTGAAAAGACGTGAACGTCTTCTCCAGTAACATTTTCTCAGTCACATTCTCACCACCCAACTTCAGGCGTGAGGTGATACAGAATAGTGCTGAGTTGTACTCTGCTACAGATTTGTAATCATGTATGCATAGGTGAGTCCACTCGTACTGTGCACGGGGAGTATGACATCCCTCTGATGTCTGTACCTCTCCTCAAGTGCGTCCCATAGTTCATAAGGATCCTCTACAGTAAGATACTCATCCTTCAAGGTCGAGTCTAAATGTTTCCTGATATAAATAATGGCTTTCGCCTTAAGTATATCGAAACTTCTTCTGTATGAGGGGCTTCTTTAGAAGCATCCTTTTCAGCTGCGGCAGTACTTGTTGTTGCCTTTTCAGTGGGTGTTAGACTGAACCCATGAGATCGCAGGTGGAACTTCAGGTCCAACTGCCAGCTCAAGTAGTTCGACCCATCGGCCTTCAGGACCGCAAAATCGACATTTGCAAGTCTGGCCATTAAAACAATCTAGCAACATAAACAAAAGATAGCATGGATAATTTAACTATTTAAAATAGACATCCGCGCAAGCGATCTTACAACGTTTTAAATAGCATGAATTATTTAAAAATAAACATCCACGCATGCATTTAACATTTACATAACGTGAATTATTTAAAGATAAACATCCACGCATTTAATGTATAGGCAATAAAAATAAATTAGGACTATGGGGATCAGCCAGCCGACACCAACAGAAAAAGAGAGTCCGAAATTACATCCCATTAATCAAAAAGTGCATGAAAAAGTAAATACAACTTGGAAACTTCAAAGAGAGGCCCCTTTTTCTTTGTGCAAATGCCTTCAGCTCCTTTTGGTGGTCATTCAGCTTCTTTTTACATGTATTACCTCACTTACAAATTTCTCTCAAAAAGAAAAAATTGCAGAAAAGTAAAGATGTCGGAAACCTGGCGGATTCCTAAAATCATAGTCTAATAGCACATCCACGCAGATATTATATAAAAAATATACGACCGGACAGAGGATTATATCACAGGCATGTAAAGATTAATAAATAATCTAAAAGGAGTGACATGTTAAAAATTATTTTCAAAACTTTTAACCTCGATCCATTTTATTTATTTTTTCGCTTTAACCATATCACAAAATTTAAAGTTTCTTTAATTATTTGGGCTTTTGAGGCCAAAAATAAAAAAATAAAAATTTATGTGTAAGTGGGCTAATTGTCAGGCTTTTGGGCCATGAAAACAACCCACCAGGGTTAATTGGGCCTCCTCTAAAAAATTGGCCAGTTTAGGGCTTAGGGTTTTAGAAAACCCCTAGGGGCCCGTGGCGGCCGCCGCGACGGTTGGCCGCACCAAGGGGCGTGGCCGTCGTGGCGGCGACGGGCCGCGGCCATTGGCCGCGGCTGCTTGCCGTGGCCTGTGGCCACGCGGCCGTCGCGGCCATTGGCCGCGGCTGCTTGCCGCGGCCTGTGGCCACGGTTGCAGGCCGCGGCTTCTGGTCGCGGCCGTCGCGGCCATTGGCCGCGGCTTTGATGCTGCTAGCGGTGCTGGTAAGGCGCCGCCGTTGCGCCCTTTAGGCGTGCGGTGTATGGATCAAGAGGGGGTAAAAACGGATTTTTCAGATATTTAGATCTTGTAAAAATACGATTCTTATTGTTTATAGACATGCAGATCTAAATAAAAATACGATTTTTACCGTGTTTTCAAACTATTTGATCTTAAAACATGCAGGTCTATTGGAAAAGCAAGGTTAGATCTAAAAGTTTTGAGAATTTACCCTAAATTCGACAAGGGAATCTAGACGACGGTTGATGAAGGATGCCCTTTTCGCTCCCCATTGAGAAGATTACGATCTTCTTAAAACTGAGCGATTGATGGATCTCCTTCCTTGAGCGTCGTCGCCTTTTCCTACGAGCGTGATCGTGCTGATAACGTGTTGTGAATGAAAAAGTAGAGTAATAGATGTAAGGGATTAAGAGCCACCTACCCTCATATATATAGCTTTCAATGATGGGCCAGATACCCAATGTGCCTCATGGGCATATTCATAACAATGATATCATATTTGGCCTTTCTTGTCTTCTCTTATTTTTAAGTTGAATATTGCGATCTAACTGTTCCAGCTGACATTTTGCCGATTTTTCAGAGATCGGGGCTATTTTCTACATTTCCTAGAAGATATGGATCGTATTATTAAATGATATAATTTTTTGATTTAATTTTGCATTCTTTATTATTTTTTCATTGAAGATAGCGATCTCCCTATTCCAATGGACATTTTTGACGATTTTTAAGAGCTCATGGCCATTTTCTACATTTTTTGTTAGATATGGATCTTTATATTTAGATATGGATCGTTATATTAAATGATACGATTTTTATAGCATACTTTGGTCTTATCTTTTTTTCCCAGTTGTACATGGTGATCTATCGGTTCCAACAGACATTTTTGCTGATTTTTTGAGCTTGGTGTTGTTTTCTACATATTATGGAAGATATGGGTCTATATTGTCTTCTTTTATTTTCTGTTGAAGATGGCGATCTCTCCGTTCCGACGGACATTTTTTCGGATTTTTCTTAGCTCGGTGCTATTTTCTAAATTTTATGGAAGATATGAATCTTTTTACTAAATGATATGATTTTATCGCCTAAGTTTATCTTCTCTTATTTTTCAGTTGAAGATGTCGTCTCCCAGTTCAAACAGAAATTTTTGCGAATTTTAAGAGCTCTGGGCTATGTTCTGCATTTGCTTGAATATATGGATCGTTCTATTAAATGATATGATTTTTGGCCTTATTTTGGCTTCTCTTTTTTTTCGTTGAAGATGGCAATCTCTTGGTTCCAGCAGACATTTTTGCGGGTTTTTTTAGCTACGTGCTATTGTCTACATTTTCTTTAAAATAGGGATCTTTATAAATGATATGATCTTTATTGCTTAATTTTGTCATCGCTTAGTTTTTAATTGAGGACGGCGATCTCCCGATTCCATCGGACATTTTTGCAGATTTTTCTGAGCTCGAGTCTATTTTCTATATTTTCTGAAAGATATGTATTTTTATTAAATGATTTTGATTTTTGGCCTAATTTTGTCTTCCTTCTTTTTTCGGTTGAAGGAGGCGGTCTCCGGTTCCAATTGACTTTTTTGCAGATTTTTCTAAGCTCGGAACTATTTTCTACATTTTCTGTAAGATATGTATCTTTATATTAAATGCTATGATTTTTATAGATTATACAATTATTTTTCAGTCAAATATGACGTCTCCCGGTTCCACAGATATTTTACAGACTTCTCTGAGCTCCAGACTATTTTCTACATTTTCTGGAAGATATGAATCTTTTTATTAAATAAAATGATTTTAGCCTAATTTTGTTTTTCCTTTTTTCAATTGAAGATGATGATCTCACGGTTCCTACGGACATTTTTAAGGATTTTTCTGAGCTCGATCTATTTTTTTACATTTTCTAAAAGATTTGGATCATTATAGTAAGTGATATGATTTTAAAATCCTAATTTTGTCTTCTCTTATTTTTTTAGTTGTAGATGGCGATCTTCCGGTTCCATCGGAAATTTTTGCAAATTTTTCTGAGCTCGGGACTATTTTCTAATTTTTCTGGAAGATATAGGATGTTTTATTAAATGATATGATTTTTATAACCTAAGTTTCTCTCCTCTTATTTTTCAGTTGAAGTTGGGGATTTCCCGGTTCCGACGGATATTTTTTGCTGATTTTTCTGAGCTCGGGGCTATTTCCTAAATTTCTGAAAGATATTGATCTTTTTATTATATGATATGATTTTTGGCCTAATTTTTTATTCTCTTATTTTTCAATTAAAGATGGCAATCTCCCGGTTCCAATGGATATTTTTGAGTATATTTTCTTAGCTCGGGACTATTTTCACCATTTTTGGAAGTTATGGATCTTTTGTACTGAAATATTTATTTTTATAGCCTAATTTTGTCTCCTTTTATTTTTCAGTTGAAGATGGCGCCTCCCGGTTTCGACAGACATTTTTGCAGATTTTTCTGAGATCGAGTGTATTTTTAAATTTTCTATAGGATATGTATCTTTTTGTTAAATGATATGATTTTAATAACCTAATTTTTTTTTCTCATATTTTCAGTTGAAGATGGCGACCTCCTCGTCCGAACAAACATTTTTGCGAATTTTCCTAACCTTGGGCGTACATCTACTTTTTTATAAAATGGTACGATTATTTGGCTTAATTTTGTTTACTCTTATTTTTAAGTTGAATATGGCGATATTTCGGTTCCAATGGATATTTTTGTAGATTTTTCTGAGATTGGGGTTATTTTCTACATTTTCAAGAAGATATGGATCTTTTTATTAAATGATATGATTTTTCTAGCCTAATTTTGTCTTCTCTTATTTTTCACTTGAAGATGGCGGTCTCCCAGTTCCAACTGACATTTTTGCGTATTTTTCTGACCTCGAGACTATCTCTGTATTTTTGAATGATATCGATCGTTTTATTAAATGATATGATATTTGACCTAATTTTATCTCCTCATATTTTTCCGTTGATGATGGTGATCTCCCCGTTTCTATGGATATTTTTGCGAATTTTTCTGAGCTCTGAGCTAATTTCTGTATTATCTGGATGATATCGACCATTTTAGTAAATGATATGATTTTTGCCTGATTTTTGTCTTTTTTGTTAAATTTAGCGATCTCCCAGTTTAAACAGATATTTTTGCGGATTTTTCTGAGCTAGGTGTTACTTTCTAAGTTTTATAATAATAATCTTTATATTAAATGAAATGATTTTTATGGCCAAAATTTGTCTTCTCCTATTTTTCAATTGAACATAGCAATATCCCGGTTCCAACAGACATTTTTCGGATTTTCTGAGCTAGGTGCTATTTTCTTTATTTTATGAAAGATAAGGATCTTTTTATTAAATAATATGATTTTTATTGTTTAAGTTTGTCTTCTATTATTTTTAAGTTGACGATGGTGATCTCCCGGTTCCAACGGACATTTTTGTGAATTTTCTAAGGTCAGTGCTATTTTCTATATTTTATGGAAAATATGGATCTTTTTATTAAATAATATGATTTTTATAACCAATGTTTATCTTCTCTTATTTTTCGATTGAAGATGGCGATCTTTATATTGAATGATTTGATTTTTTGGCCTAATTTTGTCTTCTCATATATTTTAGCTGAAGACGGCATTCTCTCGGTCCCAAAGGACATTATTGTGGATTTGTCCAAGCTCCGGGATATTGTCCACATTTTCTGGAAGATATGGATTGTTTTATTAAATCATATAATTTTTGGACTAATTTTGGCTTCTCTTATTTTCCAATTGAAGTTGACGATCTCCCGGTTATAATGGACATTTTTGCAGATATTTAGGAGCTCCGGGCTATTTTCCACATTTTCTGGAAGATGTGGATCGTTTTATTAATTGATATCGGAAATACAAAATTTGGCCAAAAATGTTTGTTGGAACCAGGAAATCACCATCTTCATCTATAAAAATGTCCATTGTAACCGAGATATCGCCATCTTCAACTGAAAAGATTTTTAAATTTCATTTTCTGATCTTGGTACTATTTTTTGTACATTTTATGAAATATATGGATCTTTTTATTAAATGATATGATTTTTCTAGCCTAAAGTTGTCTTCTATTATTTTCTAGTTGAAGATGTGTCTTCTCTTATTTTCCCGGTTCCAAAGGAAATTTTTGCAGATTTTTCTAAGCCCGGCCTATTTTCCACATTTTTTGGAAGGCATGGATCGTTTTATTAAATGATATGATATTTTGGCCTAATTTTGACTTCTCTTATTTTCCAATTGAAGATGCGACCTCCCGGTTCTAAAGGAAATTTTTGCAGATTTTTCTAAGCTCCGGCCTATTTTCCATATTTTTGGAAGACATGGATCGTTTTATTAAATGATATGATATTTTGGCTTAATTTTTACTTCTCTTATTTTTTCCATTGAAGATGCGATCTCCCGATTCCAACAGACTATTTTGCAGTTTTTTCTGGGCTCGGGACTATTTTCTACATTTTCTCGAAGATTTGGATCTTTTATACATTAACTGATTTTTGTAGGCAAATTTTTCTTCTCTTATTTTTCAGTTGAAGATGGTAATATCCCGGTTCCTATGGACATTTGTGCTAATATTTCTGAGCTCGGGACTAGTTTCTACTTTTTCTATAAAATATAGACCTTTTTATTAAATGATATGATTTTTCTATCCTAATTTTGTCTTCTCTTATTTTTCAATTGAAGTTAGTGATATCCCAGTTCCAACGGAAATTTTTGTCAATTTTTCTGACCTCGATGTTATTTTCTGCGTTTTATTGTCCTTATGGATATTTTTATTAAATGATATGATTTATATAGCCTACGTTTATCTTCTATTATTTTTCATTTGAAAATGGCGGTCTTCCAGTTCCAACAAACATTTTTACGGATTTTTTAAACTCGGTGTTATTTTCTGTATTTTCTATAAGATATCGATCGTTTTATTAAATGTATGATTTTTGGCCGAATTTTGTCTTCTCTTATTTTTCGTTGATGATTGCGATCTCACAGAACCAACTGATATTTTTGCGGATTTTTCTGAGCTATGCCCTATTTTCTGTATTATCTTGAAGATATCAATCGTTTTATTAAATGATATGATTTTTGGCAAAATTTTGTCTTCTCTTTTTTTCGTTAGATTTGGCGATCTCCGAGTTCTGCCGGATATTTTTACGGATTTTTCTGAACTCGGGGATATTTTCTACATTTTATGGAAAATAAGAATCTTTATATTAAATGGTATGATTTTTATTGCCAAATTTTGTCTGCCCTTATTTTTCAGTTGAACATAGCGATCTCCTGTTTACAACTGAAATTTTTTCGGATTTTCTGAGCTCGGTGCTATTTTCTTTGTTTTATGGGAGATATTTATATTGTATTAAATGATATGATTTTAATAGCTTAAGTTTGTCTTATATTATTTTTAAGTTGAAGAGGACGATCTCCCGGTTCCAACGGGCATTTTGTTGATTTTTCTGAGCTCCGAACTATTTCCACGTTTTCTAGAAGATATGGATCAATTTATTAAATGATATGATTTTTTGGCCTAATTTTGTCTTCTCTTAATTTCCAGTTGAAGTTGTCCATCTCCTGATTCCAACGGACATTTTTACGGATATTTCTAAGGTCTTTTCCATATTTTCTAGAATATGAGGATCATTTTTTTAAAAATGATATCAGAGAATATAAAATTAGGCCAAAAATTTTTGCGGATTTTTCTGACCTCGGGTCTATTTTTTGTATTTTCTGAAAGATAACGATCATTTATTAAATGCTATGTTTTTTTAATTTTGTATTCCCTTAAATATTTCGTCGATGATGGCGATCTCCTGGTTCCCACGGATATTTTTGAGGATTTTCTGGAAGATATGGATCATTTTATTAAATGATATAACTTTTTGGGTTAAGTTTTCCTCTGTTATTATTATTTCATTGAAGAAATCTCCCGGTTCCAACTGACATTTTTGCACATTTTTATGAGATCCGAGCTATTTTCTACATTTTCTGTAAGTTATGGATCTTCATATTAAATGATATGATTTTTATAGCATAATTTTGTCTTCTCTTATTTTTCGGTATAACATGGCAATCTCCATGTTTTAACGGATATTTTTTGCAGATTTTTTGTGAGCTTGGTGATATTTTCTACATTTTATGGAAGATATGGGTCTATATATTAAATGATTTGATTTTTAGGTTCTAATTTTGTGTTCTCTTATTTTTCTATTGAAAATGACGAATTCTCTGTTCCAACTGACATTTTTCGGATTTTTATTTGCTCGGAGCTATTTTCTAAATTTTATGGAAGATATGATCTTTTTATTAAATGATTTGATTTTTATCGTCTCAATTTATCGTCTCTTATTTTTAGCTGAAAATGGCATCTCCCGGTTCAAACAGAAATTTTTGTGGATTTTTATGAGCTCGAGGATATTTTCTGCATTTTCTGGAAGATATGGATTGTTTGATATGATTCTTTTGCCTAATTTTGGCTGGTCTTATTTTTTCGTTGAAGATATCGATTTCTTGGTTCCAACAGACATTTTTGCGGATTTTTTTGAGCTACATGTTATTTTCTATATTTTCTGTAGGATATGGATCTTTATAAATGATATGATTTTTATAAACTAATTTTGTCATCGCTTATTTTTCAGGATGGTGAACTCCAGGTTCCAACAGACTTTTTTGCCGATTTTTTTGAGGGTTGAGTCTATTTTCTATATTTTCTGAAAGATATGTATTTTTAAATGATATGATTTTTTGGCCTAATTTTGTCTTCTCTTCTATTTTCGGTTGAAGAAGGCAATCTCTCGGTTCCAACTGACTTTTTTTGCGGTTTTTCTAAGCTCGGGCTATTTTCTACATTTTCTGTAGAAATATATCTTTATATTAAATGATATAATATTTGCAGCATAATTTAATCTTCTCTTATTTTCAGTAGAATATGATGATCTCCCAGTTCGAACGGACATTTTGCGGACTTCTTTGAGCTCCGGACTATTTTCTATATTTTCTGGAATATATGGATCTTTTTGTTAAGTGAAATGATTTTTTGGCCTATTTTTTTCTTTCCTTTTTTCAGTTGAAGTCAACGATCTCCCAGTTCCAACAGAAATTTTTGCGGATTTTTTTCAGCTCAGCGCTATATTTTACATTTTATGTAAGATATGGATCTTTATATTAAATAATATGATTTTTAAATGTCTTCTCTTATTTTTTAGTTGTAGATGGCGATCTTCCAGTTCCATCGGATATTGTTGCAGATTATTTTTGAGCTCGGGATTATTTTTGAGCTCAGGATTATTTTCTACATTTTCTGGAAGATATGGATGTTTTATTAAACGATATGATTTTTATAACCTAAGTTTCTCTTCTCTTATTTTTCAGTTGAAGATGGCGTTCTCCCGGTTCCAACGGATATTTTTGCTAATTATTCTGAGCTCGGGGTATTTCCTAAATTTTCTGATAGATATAGATCTTTAGATCATTTTTAAATGCTAGGATTTTTGGCCTAATTTTCTATTCTCTTATGTTTTTAGTTGAAGATGGCGATCTCGCAGTTCCAATGGACATTTTTGCGTATTTTTTCTGAGCTCGGAACTATTTTCTGCATTTTCTGGAAGATTTGGATCTTTTGTATTGAAATATATTATTTTTATAGCCTAATTTTATCTCCACTTATTTTGCAGTTGAAGACGATGACCTCCCAATTCCAACAGACATTTTGCAAATTTTTCTGAGATCGATTGTATTTTTATATTTTCTATAGGATATGGATCTTATTATTAAATGATATGATTTTTATAGCCTAATTTGACCTCTCTTATTTTTCAGTTGAAGATGGTGATCTCCCAACAAACATTATTGCCGATTTTTCTGACCTCGCGCACATTTCTACTTTTTGTGGAAGATATGTATCTTTTATGAAATTATATGATTTATTGGCTTTATTTCGCCTACTCTTATTTTTCTGTTGAATATGCTATCTTTCGGTTCCAACAGAAATTTTTCGGATTTTTCTAAGCCTGGGGCTATTTTCTACATTTTCTAGAAAGTATAGATCTTTTTATTAAATGATATGATTTTTCTAGCCTAATTTTGTCTTCTCATATTTTTTACTTGAAGATG
>JAULAV010001627.1:2500-12500 GCA_030789695.1 Scilla litardierei | reverse complement strand
ACATGAGATAACAAATCAAGTCTTTCCCTAAGATTTCGAATAGCTGTCCCGAATTCAAGTTGATTATGTTTCGCTTCTTCCTCGGAGAAAGACGATCAAACAATTCCCAATCATGGTCCTTGCGGATCGGATCATCCGTATAGGATAAAAAAAGAAACTCCAGATATTTGCTATCTTTCTCTTTGAATGAGATCTCAATTCCAGCTACGGTTTCATTAGCTATCTTACAACTAGAATCCCTCTTTTTTCCGATCTGGTTCCTCCACCACCGCGAACCCCGGTTCGATTCAGGCATGATACGCTTTTTATTTATTGGGAGAACCCAAGTACTCTCTTGCGGATCCATGAAACAACTCTCAGAAATCTTTTTCCCTTTTGGAAGATACAGGAGCGAAACAATTAACCTATTGATATTGGAAGACCAAAAAGATTCTCCCAATGTCTCATTTCTGGGTCCAATGGAATTCATAGGTATAGGAAGAAGCCCCCTCAAATAGAGATTTTTTCTTTCGACCATCTTTCGATTGTTAATACGAGATATAAGGACCGCTACTACAAGCAGTACTACACCTTTGATCGTGAAATATCGATTGCTTGTTGAACCCTGTGAATCACGTGAAAGTAGGATACTCCAAATTCGGGGGTCAAAGAGTTTCATAAAACGTTCTTGGTGGAAAAAAATGGGAGTGAAAGATCCCACTGAATCGAATTTGATCCATGAATCTAAGAAATAGTGAGAATTCTTGATCTCTCTCAATATCTCTCTCAATTCGAAGATCCAGGATTTGAATTGATGTCGTTTCATTGATTCCTCCTAAAGATTTTCATTGATTCCTCCTAAAGATTTCATTTCAATTGGAATTTGGTTATTCACGATGTACGATGAGCCCTGTTAAGCATCCATGGCTGAATGGTTAAAGCGCCCAACTCATAATTGGCAAATTCGTAGGTTCAATTCCTGCTGGATGCACGCCAATGGGAACGTTCAATAAGTCTATTGGAATTGGCTCTGTATCAATGGAATCTCATCATCCATACATAACGAATTGGTATGGTATATTCATACCATAACATATGAACAGTAAGAACTAGAATTCTTATCGATACTGGAACTCATAGGGAAGAAAATGGATTTATGGATGGAATCAAATATGCAGTATTTACAGAAAAAAGTATTCGGTTATTGGGGAACAATCAATATACTTCTAATGTCGAATCAGGATCAACTAGGACAGAAATAAAGCATTGGGTCGAACTCTTCTTTGGTGTCAAGGTAATAGCTATGAATAGTCATCGACTCCCGGGAAAGGGTAGAAGAATGGGACCTATTATGGGGCATACAATGCATTACAGACGTATGATCATTACGCTTCAACCGGGTTATTCTATTCCACCTCTTATAGAGAAAAGAACTTAAAGCAAAATACTTAATAACACGGCGATACATTTATACAAAACTTCTACCCCGAGCACACGCAATGGAGCCGTAGACAGTCGAGTGAAATCCAATCCACGAAATAATTTGATCTATGGACAGCATCGTTGTGGTAAAGGTCGTAATGCCAGAGGAATCATTACCGCAAGGCATAGAGGGGGAGGTCATAAGCGTCTATACCGTAAAATTGATTTTCGACGGAATGAAAAAGACATATCTGGTAGAATTGTAACCATAGAATACGACCCGAATCGAAATGCATACATTTGTCTCATACACTATGGGGATGGTGAGAAGAGATATATTTTACATCCCAGAGGGGCTATAATTGGAGATACCATTGTTTCTGGTACAGAAGTTCCTATATCAATGGGAAATGCCCTACCTTTGAGTGCGGTTTGAACTATTGATTTACGTAATTGGAAGTAACCAATTAGGTTTACGACGAAACCTAGAAATCAATCACTGATCCAATTTGAGTACCTCTATGGGATAGACCTCAACAGAAAACTGTTGAGTAACGGCAGCAAGTGATTGAGTTCAGTAGTTCCTCATAGAAAATTATTGACTCTAGAAATATGGTAATATGGAGAAGACAAAATTGTTTGAAGCACGCACAGAACCGGAAGCGCCCCTTGTTTCAAAGAGAGGAGGACGGGTTATTCACATTTAATTTGATGGTCAGAGGCGAATTGAAAGCTAAGCAGTGGTAATTATAAAGATCCCCCGGGGGAAAAATAGAGATGTCTCCTACGTTACCCGTAATATGTGGAAGTATCGACGTAATTTCATAGAGTCATTCGGTCTGAATTGCTACATGAAGAACATAAGCCAGATGACGGAACGGGAAGACCTAGGATGTAGAAGATCATACATGAGTGATTCGGCAGATTTGGATTCCTATATATCCACTCATGTGGTACTTCATCATACGATTCATATAAGATCCATCTGTCTAGATTCATCATATACATCTAGAAAGCCGTATGCTTTGGAAGAAGCTTGTACAGTTTGGGAAGGGGTTTTTATTGATAAAAAAGAAGAATCTACTTCAACCGATATGCCCTTAGGCACAGCCATACATAACATAGAAATCACACTTGGAAAGGGTGGACAATTAGCTAGAGCTGCGGGCGCTGTAGCGAAGCTGATTGCAAAAGAGGGTAAATCGGCCACATTAAGATTACCATCTGGGGAGGTCCGTTTGATATCCAAAAACTGCTTAGCAACAGTCGGACAAGTGGGTAATGTTGGGGTGAACCAAAAAAGTTTGGGTAGAGCCGGATCGAAGTGTTGGCTAGGTAAGCGTCCTGTAGTAAGAGGAGTAGTTATGAACCCTGTAGACCATCCCCATGGGGGCGGGGAAGGGAGAGCCCCAATTGGTAGAAAAAAACCCACAACCCCCTGGGGTTATCCTGCGCTTGGAAGAAGAAGTAGGAAAAGGAAAAAATATAGTGATTGTTTTATTCTTCGTCGCCGTAAATAGGAATATTGAAAATAGAATTTTTCAATTTGAAATAAATAATGTGATGGGCGAACGACGGGAATTGAACCCGCGCATGGTGGATTCACAATCCACTGCCTTGATCCACTTGGCTACATCCGCCCCTTATCTAGCTAAAGGATTCTCTCTTTTTTCCATTCATCATTATTGTATTTATTCTTACCTTCATAGCTTAGATCGGGATATTATATTCTATTGGACATAGAATGCCAATCTTTAAAATGTAAAAAAAGGAGTAATCAGCTGTGATACGTTCACTAAAAAAAAATCCTTTTGTAGCTAATCATTTATCTAGAAAAATTGAAAAACTTAACATGAGGGAGGAGAAAGAAATAATAGTAACTTGGTCTCGGGCATCTACCATTATACCCAAAATGATTGGCCATACAATCGCTATTCATAATGGAAAGGAACATTTACCTATTTATATAACAGATCGTATGGTGGGTCACAAATTGGGAGAATTCGCGCCTACTCTGACTTTCGCGAGACATGCGAGAAACGATAATAAATCTCGTCGTTAATTTGGAATAAAAAAAAAAAGATACTTATCATTCATTGGCAGGGGATAAACCTTATGATAAAGAAATCGAATTCGAGTAGAGAAGTCAAAGTTTTAGCTCAACATATATGTATGTCTGTTTTCAAAGCACGAAGAGTAATTGATCAGATTCGTGGGCGTTCTTATGAGGAAACACTTATGATATTGGAACTCATGCCTTATCGAGCATCTTATCCCATTTTAAAATTGGTTTATTCCGCAGCAGCAAATGCTAGTCATAATATGGGTTTGAACGAAGCTGATTCATTCATTAGTAAAGCCGAAGTCAATGGGGGTCCTTTTGTGAAAAAATTAAGACCTAGGGCCCGAGGACGTAGTTATCCGATAAAAAGGCCCACTTGTCATATAACAATTGTATTAAAAGATAAATCTAAATTATTTTTAGATGAATCTAAGGTTTAGATTCCTATTTAGAAAAAAAATGGATGGAAAGATAATATAATCAAAAAATATGGGACAAAAAATAAATCCACTTGGTTTCAGACTTGGTACAACCCAAAATCATCATTCCTTTTGGTTTGCACAACCAAAAAATTTTTCCATCGGTATACAAGAAGATGAGAAAATACGAAATTGTATCAAGAACTATGTACAAAAAAATAAGAGAATATCCCCAGGTTTCGAAGGAATTGGAGTTGCACGCATAAAAATTCAAAAAAGAATTGATTTGATCCAGGTCATAATCTATATTGGGTTCCCAAATTTATTAATAGAGGGCCGAACACGAGGGATTGAAGAATTACAGATGAATGTACAAAAAGAGTTTCGTTCAGTGAACCGCAGACTCAACATTGCTATCACAAGAATTGAAAAACCTTATGGGCACCCTAATATTCTTGCAGAATATATGGCTTCACAATTACGAAATAGAGTTTCATTTCGAAAGGCAATGAAAAGAGCTATTGAATTAACGGAACAAACAGATACAAAGGGAATTCAAATACAAATTGCAGGGCGTATCGACGGAAAAGAAATTGCACGGGTCGAATGGATCAGAGAAGGTAGGGTTCCTCTACAAACAATTCGCGCTAAAATAGATCATTGTGCCTATACAATTCGAACTATCCATGGAGTATTAGGCCTAAAAATTTGGATATTTGTGGACGAAAAATAATAAATAGACCTTTATTTATCTTGCCGTTCTGTCCATTGATAGAACAAAAAATTGAAAACTGTTTCCGTTTTTCCGTTAAACCAAATAAGAATAAACAATTCTAATTCTATAAGGTTGAATAAAAAATCGATTAATCTTTTTTTATATAATTGCTATGCTTAGTGTGTGACTCGTTAGTTTTTTCTTTAGAGTTTAGAGTTGGGCTTCAAAAAAATGACCCCATTATGAACCTAATAACTATTCTAAAAACTAATAACCAGCTTATTGCTTCGTATTGTCGAGATCCCAAGAAACAGTCACTATATGACTGGATAGATCAATCATATAGTTGTAACAACTGAAATTTTCCATAAAAAAATCTGATTTTGGATTTTTTTTGAAAGGAAAAAATAAAGGGATGCGGATAAATGGAAAGGTGATAGAAAGAGAGAACAAAAATATCAATGATAAATGATTCCAATATGTATGGTCTATGAATCACCTCAAAAAAGGCAGTGTGATAAAGCATTAATATTGATATAAATAATAAAATAAAGATAAAGAAATAAAATAAAGAGCCCGGGGTTAATAGAAACTGAGTAGATTGACTCGGGAACGGATTTTGTTAGGAGCTCCATTGCAGAATTCGGGTCTAACCATTAATGGAGAAGCTATAGGAACGACGAAACCTGTGACTATATAAGATTCTATTAAAATAAAAAAGAATCCTAATGATTCATCGGGTGGGATGGCGGAACGAACCAAGAGCAAATTGATTTACTCTAAGAGATAGATCAGAGATTCATCCTACGAATGAAGCAGGAAAGAGTCAATATCCGCCCGTGAAACCCTTATTTACTGGATTGCAATATTGTCTCCATTCAATAAGAGTAAAAAAAAATAAGGATTCGTTTTAAATTCGTTATAAAAAAGAAGCATTATCTATATCTATAAATATACACATTTAGCCATATATACAGCTTCCTATTCCTATGTAATAAATGAAATATCACTAAATCCTTAGTTTAGTGTATTAATTATTAAATACATGGGTATCTGTAATATTATCGAATCCTTTCATTCGCGAGGAGCTGGATGAGAAGAAACTCTCATGTCCGGTTCTGTAGTAGAGGTGGAATTAAGAAAAAACCATCAACTATAACCCCAAAAGAACCAGATTTCGTAAGCAACATAGAGGAAGAATGAAAGGAATATCTTGTCGAGGTAATCATATTTGTTTCGGCAGATACGCTCTTCAGGCACTTGAACCCACTTGGATTACAGCTAGACAAATAGAAGCAGGGCGAAGAGCAATGGCACGATATGCGCGTCGTGGTGGAAAAATATGGATACGTATATTTCCCGACAAACCTATTACAGTAAGACCTACAGAAACACGTATGGGTTCGGGGAAAGGATCCCCCGAATATTGGGTATCCGTTGTTAAACCAGGTCGAATACTTTATGAAATGGGCGGAGTATCAGAAACTGTAGCCAGAACAGCTATTTCAATAGCTGCATGCAAAATGCCTATACGAACTCAATTTGTTATTTCAGGATAGGATAGAGATGTAGAACTAAACATAAACAAAAGGGGTATTAAGATGAAAAAACAACCACGGGTTTAGTTTATTTATTTCTAGACAAACACTATTTCTTTTTTTCTTCATTCTTTGCATTACAATAACAGATTCAAATAAAAATGATATGATTCAACCTCAGACCCTTTTGAATGTAGCAGATAACAGCGGAGCTCGAAAATTGATGTGTATTCGAATCATAGGAGCCGGTAATCATCGATATGCTCATATTGGTGACGTTATTGTTGCTGTAATCAAAGAAGCAGTGCCCAATATGCCTCTAGAAAGATCAGAAGTAATTAGAGCTGTAATTGTACGTACATGTAAAGAATTCAAACGTGACAACGGGATGATAATACGATATGATGACAATGCAGCAGTTGTCATTGATCAGGAAAGAAATCCAAAAGGAACTCGAATTTTTGGCGCCATTGCTCGGGAATTGAGACAGTTGAATTTTACTAAAATAGTTTCATTAGCGCCCGAAGTATTATAAATATTAGTGGATGAAACTATGATATAGTTATAGTAGGATATCTGAAATGGATCAAATTAGTAGATTGTGTCTCACGCATATACTTTTAATAATTAATTTATTAATAAATTATTAAAATCAAAAAAACATGTTGATTATATCAATATTAAGAAGCACCAACAATTATAATTCGTCATGGGCAAAGACGCTATTGCTGATATAATAACTTCTATAAGAAATGCTGACATGAGTAAAAACGGAACGGTTCGAATAGCATCCACTAATATCACCGAAAACATTGTTAAAATACTCCTACGAGAAGGTTTTATTGAAAACGTTCGGAAACATCAGGAAAATAACAAATATTTCTTGGTTTCAACTTTGCGCCATAGAAGGACTAAGAAAGGAATATATAGAACTATTTTAAAACGTATCAGTCGACCTGGTCTACGGATCTATTCCAACTATCAAAAAATTCCTAAGATTTTGAGCGGAATGGGAATTGTAATTCTTTCTACTTCTCGAGGCATAATGACAGATCGAGAAGCTAGACTAGAAAAAATTGGAGGAGAAATTTTGTGTTATATATGGTGATTCTCCTACAGTATCCTAATTTTATCTCTAACTTCCTATTTGTGAAATAGAGAGGAAAGGTGAGTTATATAACGCTTCCTCCATTAGTTGATACTTCAAGGGGGTTACCTGGAATGAAAGAACAAAAATGGATTCAGGAAGGTTTAATTACTGAATCACTTCCCAGCGGCCCCGGGTCCATTTAGATAATGAAAATCTAATTCTAGGTTATATTTCAGGTAGGATCCGGCGCAGTTTGATACGGATACTGCCAGGAGATAGAATCAAAATTGAAATAAGTCGGTATGATTCAACCAGGGGACGTATAATTTATGGACTTCGAAACAAAGATTCGAGTGATTAGATGATTTTTGAAAACATTCCTTTCATGGGGGATCCAATTCGAAGGTAAAAATACAAGAGACTTTTTTTTCTTCCAAGGAATAGATTCCAAATTAAGGTAAGGGGTGAAAAATATGAAAATAAGGGCTTCTGTTCGTAAAATTTGTGAAAAATGTCGACTGATCCGTAGGCGCGGACGAATTATAGTGATTTGTTCCAATCCGAGACATAAACAGAGACAAGGATAATCTTTCTACAGTTTGTTTCTTAAGGAAAGGCCGTGTAAAAATAAAGGATCCGCTTTAACATGAAATGGATATCTCCATATCTTTCTGTATATTTCTGATTCATATTTATGAGATGATAAAATATGGCAAAACCTATACCAAGAATTGGTTCGCGTAGGAATGGACGTATTGGTTTACGTAAGAATGGACGTAGAATACCAAAAGGAGTTATTCAATGTTCAAGCGAGTTTCAACAATACCATTGTAACTGTTACAGATGTACGAGGCCGGGTGGTTTCTTGGGCCTCCGCCGGTACTTCTGGATTCAAAGGCACAAGAAGACGGACACCCTATGCTGCTCAAGCTGCCGCCTTAAATGCCATTCGTACTGTTGTAGATCAGGGTATGCAACGAGCAGAAGTTATGATAAAGGGTCCTGGTCTAGGAAGAGACGCAGCATTACGGGCCATTCGCCGAAGCGGTATACTATTAAGTTTCGTACGTGATGTAACACCTATGCCACATAATGGATGTCGACCCCCTAAAAAAAGACGTGTGTAAAAATAAGAATTAAACGGATTTCAAGAGAAATAAACGATTCAATGATCTGATCAAATAATAATAATTAGTATGGTTCGAGAGGAAATAGCAGCATCCACTCGAACACTACAGTGGAAATGTGTTGAATCAAGAGTAGACGGTAAGCGTCTTTATTATGGTCGTTTCATTCTATCCCCACTCATGAAAGGTCAAGCCGATACCATAGGTATTGCCATGCGACGGGCTTTACTTGGAGAAATAGAAGGAACATGTATCACACGTGCAAAATCTGAGAAGGTGTCGCATGAATATTCTACGATAGTAGGTATTGAGGGAATCAGTACATGAAATTTTAATAAATTTGAAAGAAATTGTATTGAGAAGTAATCTGTATGGAGTTAGAGACGCATCCATTTGCGCCAGAGGGTCCTAGATACGTAACCGCTCAAGATATCATCTCGCCACCTTCCGTGGAAATAGTTGACACAACACAGCATATAGCTAACCTAACGGAACCAATTGATTTGCGTATTGAATTAGAAATCAAGAGAGATCGTGGATACCGTATGAACCCCACAAATAACTCTCAAGATGGAAGTTATCCTATAGATGCTGTATCTATGCCTGTTCGAAATGCGAATCATAGTATTCATTCTTATGGGAATGGAAAAGAAAAACAAGAAATACTTTTTCTAGAAATATGGACGAATGGAAGTTTAACTCCTAAGGAAGCGCTTTATGAAGCTTCTCGTAATTTGATTGATTTATTTATTCCCTTTTCTACATGCAGAGGAAGGGAACATTCATTTCGAGGAAAATAAAAACGGGTTAACTCCACCCTTTTTTGCCTTTCAAAATGGGATTAACTAATCTAAAGAAAAACAAAAAAGGAATTCCATTGAAATGCATTTTTATTGACCAATCAGAACTACCACCCAGGACCTATAATTGTCTCAAAAGGTCCAATATACATACATTATTGGACCTTTTGAGTAAGAGTCAAGAAGATCTTATGAGAATTGAATATTTTCGCATAGAAGATGTAAAAAAGATATTGGACACTCTACAGAAGCATTTCGCAATTAATTTACCTAAGAATAAGTTTTCATTTTAAATTTATTAGAATTATTTCATATTCTTTTTATAAAGAAAAAACTTCATTTTTTATCTTCAGCACGTGATCCATATTTGATTTTCGTGGAATAGATCATAATAAAATTCATGTATCTAGGGGGGATTTACTTTAGAAGCGACTATTCCCTAGATACCTATATTACACCGCGGTATTTCGCAGTTGAATCGATTTAAAAAAGACCTAAAGTTAGAGATTTATCAATAGGCAATGTTGCTCCAATACCTAACCAAAGAGCTACTACGGTACCGATCAAAAAGACTGTTGTAGCTACTGGACGACGAAATGGATTTTGGAATTTATTAACATTCTCCAAAAAAGGTACTGTCAATAATCCTGTTGGTACTGAAACCATTAAAAGAACGCCCAATAATTTATTGGGTACTGTGCGGAGTATTTGAAACACGGGAAAGAAGTACCATTCGGGTAAGATTTCCAAAGGAGTTGCAAATGGATCCGCCGGTTCACCAATCATTGATGGTTCTAGAACTGCTAAGCCTACATTACATGCAATAGTACCTAGAATTACTACTGGAA
>JAULAV010001626.1:0-23920 GCA_030789695.1 Scilla litardierei | reverse complement strand
TCGCCCAAAATTACGTAACGCGCACACCCGACAAAATTATGACCGTTTTGCGCGCTGAGCAAAACTGTCTAAATTTTCCAAGAATTACCCAGCGCGTACAACAGGCAAAATTGTGACAGTTTTGCGCGCTGAGCAAAACAGTCTACATTTACCCAAAATTACACAGTGCGCCCAACTGGAAAAAATGTGACCGTTTTGCGTGCTGGGCAAAATTGTCTACATTTACGCAAAATTACCCAGCGTGCACAAACCCCAAAATTGCGACGGTTTTGTGCTCTACGCAAATAATGTCTACATTTATCCAAAGTGACCCAGCGTGCACAATCTGCTAAATTGTGACCGGTTTGTACGCTGACCAAATATGTCTACATTTACCCAAAGTGACTCAGCGGGCACACCCGGTAAAATTGTGACCGTTTTGCGCGCTGCGCCAAAAGGTCAACATTTACCCAAAATTACGCAGCCCGCAAAAAAGGTAAAATTGTGCTCGTTTTGCACGCTGGACAAAACTGTTCACATTTACCCAATATTACCCAGCGCGCACAACCGGGAAAATTGTGACCGTTTTGCGCTCTACGGAAATAATGTCTATATTTGCCCAAAATTACCCAGCGCCCACAACCCGCAAAATTGTGACTGTTTTACCGCTGAGCACAAATGTCTACATTTACGCAAAGTGACCCAGCGCGTACAACCTGCAAAATTGTGGTCGTTTTGCGCGGTCACCAAATATGTCAACAGTTACCCAAAATTACTCAGCACGCAGAGTCGGCAAAATTGTGACCGTTTTGCGCAATGCCCAAAAAATGTCAACATTTACCCAAAATTACTCAGCCCGCACACCCGGCAAAATTGTGACTGTTTTGCACCCTGACCAAAATTGTCTACAGTTACCCAAAATTACTCATCGGTGACAAACGGTAAAATTATGACCATTTTGCGCGTGAAGCAAAAATGCCTACATTTAACCAAAATTACTCAGCGCGCACATCCGGCAAAAATGTGACTGTTTTGCGTGCTGAGCATACCTGTCTACATTTACCCAAAATTGTCTACATTTACGCAAAATTGCCATGTGTGCACACCCGACAAATATTGTTACCGTTTTACGTGCTCGGCAAAAATGTTGACATTTACCCAAAATTATCAAACACGTGCAACCGGAAAAATTGTGATCGTTTTGCGCCCTGAGCAAAACAGTATAAATTTATCCAAAGTAAGGTCTTCATTTATCCAATATTTTTGCCGGCAAAACAATATTTTTGCGCCCTGAGCAAAACAATATTTTTGCCGGCAAAATAAGGTCTTCATTTATCCAAAGTGACCCAGCGTGCACAATCTGCTAAATTGTGACCGTTTTGCGTGCTGACCAAATATGTCTACAATTGCCCAAACTGTCTCAGCACACACAACCGGCAAAATTGTGACCGTTTTGCGCGCTGAGCAAAAATGTCTACATTTAACCAAAATTACTTAACGCGCAGAGCCAGCAAAATTGTGACCATTTTGCGCGCTGGACAAAACTTTCTACATATGCCCAAAATTACCAGCGCGCACATCCGGCAAAATTGTGACCATTTTGCGCGCTGGGCAAAACTTTCTACAAATCCCAAAATTACCAGCACGCACACCAGCCAAAATTGTGACCATTTTGCGCGCTGGGCAAAAATGTCTACTTTTACCCAAAATTACCAGCGCACACACCCGGCAAAATTGTGATCGTTTTTTACGCTGAGCAAAACTGCCTACATTTACCCAAAATTACCCAGCACGCACAACTGGGAAAATTGTGACTGTTTGGCGGGCTGCATAAAAATATCTACATTAACCCAAAATTACCCAGCGTGCACAATGGTCACAATTTTTGCCGGTTGTGCACACATGGCAATTTTCGACATTTTTTCCCAGTGCACAAAACGGCCAATATTTTTGCCGTTTGCCGGTTGTTCACACATGGCAAAATTGTGACCGTTTCGTGCGCTGGGCAAAAATGTCTACATTTACCAACAATTGCCTTGTGTGCACACCCGACAAAGATTGTGACCGTTTTGCGTGCTCGGCAAAAATGTTGACTTTTACCCAAAATATCCAACGCGTACAGCCGGCAAAATTGTGATCATTTTGCGCCCTGAGCAAAATAGTATAAATTTACCCAAAATTACGCAGCGGGCACAGCCGGTAAAATTGAGACCGTTTTGCACGCTGGGCAAAAATGCCTACATTTGCCCAAAATTACTCAACACGCACATCCGGTAAAATTGTGACCGTTTTGCGTGCTGAGCAAAACTGTCTAAATTTTCCAAAGTGACCCAGCGCGCACAAGCTGCTAAATTGTGACCGTTTTGCGCGCTGACCAAATATGTCTACAATTACCCAAAGTGACTCAGCGCGCACAACCGGCAAAATTGTGACCGTTTTACGCGCTAAGCAAAAATGTCTACATTTAGCCAAAATTACTCAGCGCGCACCCGGCAAATTGTGACCGTTTTACGCGCTAGGCAAAACTTTCTACATATACCCAAAAATACCAGCGCACACACCCGGCAAAAGTGTAACTGTTTTGCTCGCTGCGCCAAAAACGGTTAAATTGTGGCCGTTTTGCGCGCTGGACAAAACTGGTCACATTTACCCAATATTTCCCAGCGCGCACAACAGGCAAAATTGTGACCGTTTTGCGCTCTACGCAAATAATGTCTACATTTGCCCAAAAATTACCCAGCGCCCACAACCCGCAAAATTGTGACTGTTTAGCTGCTGAGCACAAATGTCTACATTTACCCAAAGTGACCCAACGAGTACAACCTGCAAAATTGTTACCGTTTTGCGTGCTCACCAAATATGTCTACATTTACCCAAAATTACTTGGCGCTCAGAGCCGGCAAAATTGTGACCGTTTTGCCCGTTGCCCAAAAATGAAAACATTTACCCAAAATTACTCAGCCCGCACACCCGGCAAAATTTTGACCGTTTTGCACCCTGAGCAAAAATGTCTACCGTTACCCAAAATTACTCATTGGTTACAACCGGTACAATTATGACCATTTTGCGTGCGGAGCAAAAATGCCAACATTTAACCAAAATTACTCAGCGCGCACATCCGGTAAAAATGTGACTGTTTTGCGTGCTGAGCATAACTGTCTACATTTACCCAAAATTACAAAATATGTCAACATTTACCCAAAATTACTCAACGTGCACAACCGGCAAAATTGTGACCGGTTTGCGTGCTTAGCAAAACTGCCTACATTTACCAAAAATTACGCAGCGCGCACAGCCGACAAAATTGTGACTGTTTTGCATGCTGGGCAAAACTGTCTACATTTACCTAGAATTACCAGCGCAAACACCCGGCAAAATTGTGACCGTTTTGTGCACTGCGCAAAACTGTGTACATTTACCCAAAATTACGCAACGCGCACAACCGGCAAAATTGTGACCGTTTTGCGCGCTAAGCAAAACTATCTACATTTACCCAAAATTACCCAGCGCCCACAACGGGCAAAATTGTAACTGTTTTGCACGCTGCACAAAAAATGTCTACATTTACCCAAATTACCAAGCGTGCACAACGGTCACAATTTTGGCCGATTGTGCACACATGGCAATTTTCGACATTTTTCACCAGTGCGCAAAACGGTCAACTTTTTTGCCGGTTGTTCACACATGGCAAAATTGTGACTGTTTCGCGCGCTGTGCAAAAATGTCTACATTTACCCAAAATTGTCATGTGTGCACAGCTCGGCAAAAATGTTGACATTTACCCGAAATTATCCAGCGCGCACAGCGGGCAAAATTGTGACCCTTTTGCGCACTGGGCAAAATAGTATAAACTCGCCCAAAATTACACCGCGCACACAGCCGATAAAATTTAGACTGTTTTGCACGCTGAGCAAAAATGCCTACATTTGTCCAAAATTACTCGCTGCGCAAAACTGTGTACATTTACATAAAATTGTGCAGCGTGCACCACTGGCAAAATAGTGACTGTTTTGTGCGCTGTGCAAAAAATGTCTATATTTATCCAAAATTACCCAGCATGCACAACGGTCACATTTTTTGTCGGTTGTGCACACATGGCAATTTTCCACATTTTTCACTAGTGCGCAAAACAGTCAACATTTTTGCCGGTTGTGCACACATGGCAAAATTGTGACCGTTTCGCGCGATGTGCAAAAATGTCAACATTTACCCAAAATTGTCATGTGTGCACAACCGGCAAAAATTGTGATCGTTTTGCGTGCTCGGCAAAAAGGTTGACATTTACCCAAAATTATCCAGCACGCACAGCGGGCAAAATTGTGACCCTTTTGCTCCCTGAACAAAACGGTATAAACATGCCCAAAATTACACCGCGCACACAGCCGATAAAATTTAGACTGTTTTGCATGCTGAGCAAAAATGCCTACATTTGCCTAAAATTACTCAACGCGCACAACCGACAAAATTGTAACTGTTTTAAGCGCTGAGCAAAACTGTCTAAATTTTCCAAAAATTACCCAGCGCGCACAACCGATAAAATTGTGACAGTTTTGCGCACTGCGCAAAACTGTCTTCATTTACCCAAAATTACATAGAGTGCACAACAGGCAAAATTGTGACCGTTTTGCGTGCTGGGCATAGCTTTTTACATTTACCCCAAAATTACCAGCGGCACACCCGATAAAATTGTGATCGTTTTGCACGCTGGGCAAATATGTCTACTGTTACCCAAAATTTCCGGCGCACACACTCGGCAAAATTGTGGCTGTTTTGCGCGCTATGCAAATAATGTCTACATTTACCCAACGTGCCTCAGCGCACACAACCGGTAAAATTGTGACCATTTTGCGCGCTGGTCAAATATGTCTACATTTACCCAAAGTGACTCAGCGCGCATATCTGGCAAAATTGTGACTGTTTTGCGCGCTAGGCAAAACTTTCTAAATTTACCCAAAATTAACAGAGTGCACACCCGGCAAAATTATGATCGTTTTGTGCGCTGGGCAAAAATGTTTACTTTTACACAAAATTATCAGTGCACACACCTGACAAAATTGTGACCGTTTTGCGTGCTGGGCAAAACTGTCTACATTTACCCAAAATTACCCAGCGCGCACAACCGGTAAAATTGTGACCGTTTTGCACGCTACGCAAAAAATGTCTATATTTACCCAAAATTAAGCAGCGCCCACAGCCTGCAAAATTGTAACTGTTTTGTTCGCTGAGCACAAATGTCTACATTACCCAAAGTGACCCAACGCGTACAACCTGCAAAATTGTGACCGTTTTGTGCGCTGACAAAATATGCATACATTTACCCAAAATTACACAGCGCGCATAGCCGGCAAAATTGTGACCGTTTTTCACGCTGGGCAAAGCTGTCTACATTTACCCAAAATTACCAGTGCATACCCGGCAAAATTGTGACCGTTTTGCGTGCTGCCCAAAAGAGTTAACATTTACCCAAAATGACTCAGCCCGCACAACTGGTAAAATTGTGACCGTTTTGCGCGCTGAGCAAAACTATCTAAATTTTCCCAAAATTCCTCAGCGTGCACAACTTGGAAAATTGTGACCGTTTTTGCACGCTGGCAAAAAATGTATATAATCACCCAAAATTACACAACGCTCACAACCGGCAAATTTGTAACCATTTTGCGCGCGGAGCCAAAATGTCTACATTTAACCAAAATTACTCAGCGCGCACATCCGGCAAAAATGTGACTGTTTTGCGTCCTGAGCAAAACTGTCTACATTTACCCAGAATTACAAAATATGTCAACATTTACCCAAAATTACTCAACACGTACAGCCGGCAAAATTGTGCTCGTTTTGCATGCTTAGCAAAACTGCCTACATTTACCTAAAATTAAGCAGCCCCCCCACCCCCGGCAAAATTGTGACCGTTTTACGCGCTTAGCGAAAATGTCAACATTTACCCAAAATTACGCAGCCTGCACAACTGGCAAAATTGTGACCATTTTGCGCGCTGGACAAAACTGTCTACATTTACCCAAAATTACATAGCGCGCACAACCGGCAAAATTGTAACCGTTTTGCGCGCTACGCAAATAATGTCTACATTTACCTGAAATTACCCCGCGCCCAAACCCGCAAAATTGTTACTGTTTTGCGCGATGAGTACAAATGTCTACATTTACTGATGCAGGAGCAAACATGACTAATCTGATGATGTTAGCAAGTGACATCAAAGAAATTTCGAGCTCCAACTTTAGCTCTCAATTTCAGGTTGGTCCTCAAGCTGTTTTGGGCCAAATTTTGCTTAGTTGGCTTCCTTAATGGGTCAACTATGTTGGGAAGTGATCATTTTGGCATCTAAACTCAAATGAAGATTCAGATTTCAAATTAAGGGGGAGCTGAAGAGTTTGGACGAATTTTGAAGACTTTGGCCTTGGAAATCCACTCTAGCATTTACTTTTTCATCATTCAATGTCTAGGAAGTTGTAGCCTATTAAATTATAGCCTAGTAAAGTGTAGTCTAGTAAGTAGTGTAATCAAGCCTTGGAAGTTGTTGGCTGTTTACTTTTTCAACATTCAATGTCTTGAAAGTTGTAGTCTAGTAAGTTGTAGCCTAGTAAGTTGTGTAATCAGCCTTGGAAGTTGTTGCCTATTAAATGCTGATGTATGTCACTATCAATGTTGTATGTCTTCTTTAAAAGAGAGTCCTTGTAACTCAAAAGATCAGATTTGTTGAATGAGAATTCTGAAGTTCCAAGTTCTTTTAAAACTTGTTGTTAATCTTGTTTTCTTTATCTAACTGTGGGAAGGTTAGTGGTGAGACAAGTGAGTTCTTTATCAATTGGGAGGGTGGCCTAGCCTTTAATCTCAGTTGTGGTGAACTCCATTTCTTGATCTTGAGTGGTGGCATAGCCTTTATCTCAGATCTCTATCCTCTGTTTTAGTCTTCAATTCTGAACTCCAAACATTCTACTACCCGTCACGCATCAACTTGGTATCAGAGCTTAAAATCAGGTGTTCATCTCTTTTATTGTCATCCTTTCTTCTCCAATCAGTCTATTCTCTCTTCCATTCCAGCCTAAACACTTTCATTAGTCTAAACACATCCTTTTCAAGCCAAAAGTATGGATGAAATTCCCAAAAATATGACCCTTGAGCAAGCTCAAAATCTGCGGCGCGATAGAGAGCTTACTGAATTAAGAGGCCAAATTGCAGAAATACACCAAGCCATTGCTCACCTAGGCCTAAGAAGGAATCATGGAAGAAGGAGGAACTCAAGGAGCACTCATGGCACCTCTTCCTTATCTAATTCAGACTCTAATGATGCAGGATCTTCATCTGAAGATTCACTTCCTCAAATTCATCATAGAAGGCCCCCCAAAGATGATTTCCATGATGTGAAGATAGATCCACCAGATTTTGATGGAAGCTTGAATCGTGATGTATATTTGGAGTGGTCGTTCTATTGAGCGAATTTTTGAAGCCAAAGGTTATAATGATGAGAAATGCTTCATGGTTGCATGCATCAAGCTCAAAAGGTATGCATCGATCTGGTTTGAGAGCCTGAAATTGGAGAGGAGCCGAGAAGGCAAAAGAAAACTTAAGTCTTGGACCAAACTGAAAAGACTTATGGATAAAAGGTTTATTCCAGCAAGTTACAAGCAAGATTTGTATCTCAAAGTTGCGTCTCTTAAGCAAGAAAGTCTAAGTGTTGAAGAGTATATTAGAGAATTTGAGCAGCTCCTTATGAAGAGTGGAATTCAAGAAGAATCTGAACAGAAAATTGTCCGATTCCTTGGTGGTTTGAATCCAAATATTGCTGAGAAAGTTGATCTACAGCCTTTTTGGGCCTTTGAGGACGTGTGCAAGTTGGCCATGAAGGTGGAGAAACATGCTAAGTTGAAGAAGACAGCAAGCAAGCCTCCAAATTTCTTTAAGAGTGATTTCTCTTAAAATGACTCTTCTTCTTCGAGAGCTGATAAGAATAAGGAGAAGGTCAAGGAAACTCCTAAAGAAGTTCAGAAAAGGTTTGATGGGAAGAAATGCGTTAAGTGTCATGGTTTTAGCCATTTCCAGGCTGATTGTCCAAATAGAAGAATTATGACACTTAAGGAGATTGAAGAGATTGAGGAAGAAGTTTAAAAGGAAGTGATTTGGGATACTGAAGGAAATGCTAATCCTGAAGATGAGATGGTGTTAGAAGATGATCAAGGTGAACTTCTCATGTTCAGAAGGGTTCTCCATGCAAAGGAAACACTAGGTGCACCATCAAGGGCAAAGTATGCATTCTCATCATAGACAGTGGCAGCTGTGCAAATGTTGCTTCTACAACACTCATTGAGAAACTTCAGTTGCCTACTACACCACGCCCACATCCATACAAACTTCAATGGCTTAGCAAGAACAGTGATGTCAAGGCACAAATTGATCATTACTTACTCAATTGCAACACTATTTATGCTTTACTTGTGGTTGAGGCTTCGAAAGAAAGAAATGAAGAACCAGTGCATCCTTTGGTGCAATCATTGATCGAGCAATTTCAAGATGTATTCCCGGATGATCTACCACCTGGTTTGCCTCCAATAAGAGGGATTGAGCATCAAATTGATCTCATACCTGGTGCTCCTTTGCCAAACAAAGCTGCCTACCGGTGTAATCCAGAAGAAACCAAAGAGCTACAAAGGCAGGTGGAAGAATTGGTGGCTAGAGGATATGTTCGAGAAAGTATGAGCCCATGTTCTGTTCCAGCTTTGCTTGTTCCAAAGAAGGATGGTACTATTCGCATGTGTGTTGATAGTAGGGCCATAAATAACATCACCATTAAGTATAGATATCCAATTCCTCGCTTGGATGATATGCTTGATGAGTTGCCTGGTTCTATTGTCTTCTCAAAGATTGTGTTTCGAATCCCAGCGTAAATTCTTGCAGTTTTCTCTAGAAAACGATCGTGACGCACTATCGGAGTCAAAGCAAGGAAGATTTCGATCGTTTGAGGCCTAGAATGCCCTCCTTCATCCATTTGAGTGAGCTTGGACAGCCAGAAGCCAAAAAATGATTCAAACCTGCTTTTTGGGCAACCATTGGGTAATTCCAACTGAAATTTCGTGGGAATAGAGAAAACGACCTCCTCTCTGCATAGAAACAACGTTTACTCACAATTTGTCCTTATAACCTCCAAAACTCCATCGAAATCTGTGTGAGTCCCAGAACACAGAAACGGGTGCAATTGCTGGTATTTTGAATCCAAGAGTAAATTCTTGTAGTATTCTCAAGGAAACAATGGTTATGCACTATCTGAAGCTCATGATGGAAGATTTCGATCGTCTAAGGCCTAGAATGCCCTCCTTCATCCATTAGAATGAGCTTGGGCAGTCAGAAGCCGAAAAATGATACAAACCTGCGATTTTGGGCAACCTTTGGGTAATTCCAATTGAAATTTCGTGGGAATGGAGGAAACAACCTCATCTCCACATAGAAACAACGTTTACTCTCAATTTGTCCTTATATTCCTCCAAAACTCCAACGAAATTCGTGCGAGTCCCTGAAATTAGAAACGGATGAAATTGCTTGTGTTTTTGAATCCAAGCGTAAATTCTTGTAGTTTTTCCAGGAAACGATGGTGACCCACTATTGGAAGCACAAGAACGAAGATTTCGATCGTTAGAGGCATAACATGTCCTTCTTCATCCATTAGAGTGAGCGAGTGCAGCCAGAAGCCGAAAAATAATTCAAACCAGCTATTTTGGGCAACCGTTGTGTAATTCCAATTGAAATTTCGTGGGAATAGAGTAAAGAACCTCCTCTCCTCATAGAAACACCGTTTACTCTCGATTTGTCCTTATATTCTTCCAAAACTCCAACGAAATCAGTGTGAGTCTCAGAAATCAGAGAGAGATGCAATTGGTTGTGTTTCGAATCCAAGCGTAAATTGTTGTAGTATTCTTTACGAAACGATGGTGACGCACTATCGTAATCTCAGGAATGAGATTTCGAAAGTTTGAGGCCTAGAATGCCCTCGTTTATATATTAGAGTGAGCTTGGGCAGCCAGAAGCCGAAAAATGAATCAAACATGCTATTTAGGAAAATTGTTGGGTAATTCCAGTTGAAATTTCGTGGGAATAGAGGAAACTACCTCCTCTTCCGTAGAAACAATGTTTACTCTCAATTTGTCCTTATATTTCTCCCTATCTCCAACGAAATCCGTGCGAGTCTAAAAAATCTGAAACGGATGCAATTGCTTGTGTTTTGAATCCAAACGTAAATTCTAATAGTTTTCTCTCGGAAACGATGGTGACGCACTATCGGAAGCTCAAGAACGATGATTTCGATCATTTGAGGCCTGGAATTCCGTCCTCCATCCATAATAGGTTGGGCAGCCAGAAGCCGAAAAATGATTCTAACCTGTTTTTTGGGCAACCGTTGGGTAATTCCAATTGAAATTTCGTGGGAATTGAGAAAACAACCTCCTCTCTGCATAGAAACAACGTTTACTCTCAATTTGGCCTTATATTCCTCCAAAACTCTAACGAAATTCGTGCGAGTCCCTGAAATCAGAAAAGGATGCAATTGCTTTTTTTTTAATCTAAGCATACATTCTTATAGTTTTTCCCATGAAACGATGGTGATCCACTATCGGAAGCTCAAGAACGAAGATTTCGATCGTTAGAGGCCCAAAATTCCTTCTTCTTCCATTAGAGTGAGCTAGGGCAGCCAAAAGCCGAAAAATAATTCAAACCTGCTATTTTGGGCAACCGTTGGGTAATTCCTATTGAAATTTTGTGAGAGTAGAGGAATCAACCTCCTCTCCACATAGAAACAACGTTCACTCTCGATTTATCCTTATATTCTTCCAAAATAAACTAACGAGATTTCTTGATTGAAGAAAATCATCAGATCAAATTGTGTATATAATTACGAGTCTTGATTGAAGAAAATCATTAGATCAAATTGTATAGATAAAAACTCACTTTTATAACACCCTTCCATCAAGATAGTTATATGAATTAGTATTATAACTACATAACCAAAATCTTCGTTTTAATGATACTATTTCATACACAAAATTAAGTCATATATATAATATATGTTGAGTGATATATTGTAATTTCTAACATTCTCACACTGTCACACTCAACAATTATATAACAACATAATGCTGCAACAATTATTTATGGCCAACAGATACGTTGTATATCTACGATGAAATATTATTTTCATAAAAAAAGTTCATTATATCTTATACTTCAGAAATCCAACTTTAATTTGCTTATATAGTAAAAAGCACATGAGTATAGACTCAATCTTCAACTATAAAAATTTTATGTCGATATACCCACTTTGACTTCCATGAGAAGATGTTTAGGCTATAATACTGAGAGAGGTGATACCACATCTTCCAGTGTAATGGGTGAGCTAGATGCAACCAGCGCTTGAGTTCGGACTGTAAACCTTGAACTAGTCGTAGCTACATAGGCTGAGACAACAATGATATGAACTGAAATCCTTGTAGCAATACTACTAACATGAGAGTGCAACCTTAATATTCATGAAAATTGCCCGGACCCAATTCAATCATATACATATACGAACTTAAACCACATCCAAGGCAAGGTTAGAGTTGGTGCTCCCCTATTGTTGGTTGGTCTAATGTATCAGGTTCGGTTTAATTTTAACCCTAGGCATGGCTCATGGGCACAAATGTCAAGTTGAAAAACATGAAATGTTCATATCCAAAACCTAACAAGTGTCTTTGATCATGAGCAGATCAAAAAGTAAAAATAAAAATGATACAAGCATTTAGCATCATGGTGATCAAACCATAATGCTAAAAATAAAATTCAATCAAGAAATCCCGTTGGGTAATTCCTATTGAAATTTTGTGAGAGTAGAGGAATCAACCTCCTCTCCACATAGAAACAACGTTCACTCTCGATTTATCCTTATATACACAATATTGAATTCCCTCCTGCATCCATTAGAGTGAGCTTGGGCAGCCAGAAGCCAAAAAATGATTCAAACCTTCTTTTTGTGCAACCGTTGGGTAATTCCAATTAAAATTTCGTGGGAATAGAGGAACCTACCTCCTCTCCACATAGAAACAATGTTTACTCACAATTTGTCTTTATAACCTCCAAAACTCCATCAAAATCTGTGCGAGTCCCAGAACTCAGAAAGGGGTGCAATTGCTTGTATTTGGAATCCAAAAGTAAATTCTTGTAGTATTCTCTAGGAAACAATGATGACGCACTATCAGAAGCTCTGGAAGGAAGATTTCGATCGTCTGAGGTCTAGAATGCCCTCCTTCATCCATTAGAGTGAGCTTTGGACATCCAGAAGCCGAAAAATGATATGCGATTTTGGGTAACATTTGGGTAATTCCAATTGAAATTTCGCTAGAATAGAGGAAACAACCTCATCTCCACATAGAAACAACGTTTACTCTCGACTTGTCGTTATATTCCTCCAAAACTTCATCGAAATCCGTGCGAGTTTCAGAAATCAGAAACTACTGCAATTGCTTGTGTTTTTAGTCCAATGGTAAATTCTTGTAGTTTTATCTAGGAAATGATGGTGAAGAACTATTGTAGTTTTATTCTTGTAAATTCTTGCAATTTGTCCTTATATTTCTCCCAATCTCCAACGAAATCCGGGCGAGTCTCAGAAATCAGAAACGGATGCAATTGCTTGTGTTTTGAATTCAAGCATAAATTCTTGTGGTTTTCTCCAGGAAACAATGGTGACGCACTATCGGAAGCTCATGAACGATGATTTCGATCGTTTGAGGCCTGTAATTCCGTCCTCTATCCATAATAGTGAGGTTGGGCAGCCAGAAGCCGAAAAATGATTCTAACCTGTTTTTTGGGCAACTGTTGAGTAATTCCAATTGAAATTTCGTGGAATAGAGGAAACAAACTCCTCTCTGCATATAAACATTGTTTACTCTTAATCTGGTCTTATATTCCTTCAAAACTCTAACAAAATTCGTGCGAGTCCCTGAAATCAGAGAAGGATGCAATTCCTTTTTTTGAATCCAAGCATACATTCTTGTATTTTTTTCCCAGGAAATGATGGTGATCCACTATCGAAAGCTCAAGAACGAAGATTTCGATCGTTAGAGGCCCAGAATTCCTTCTTCTTCCATTAGAGTGAGCTAGGGCAGCCAAAAGCCGAAAAATAATTCAAACCTGCTATTTTGGGCAACCGTTGGGTAATTCCTATTGAAATTTTGTGAGAGTAGAGGAATCAACCTCCTCTCCACATAGAAACAACGTTCACTCTCGATTTATCCTTATATTCTTCCAAAATGCTAATGAAATACATGCGAGTCCCAGAAATAAAAAAGGGATGCAATTGCTTGTGTTTCGAATCCAAGCGTAAATTGTTGTTGTATTTTCTAAGAAACGATGGTGACGCACTATGGGAAGCTCAGGAAGGAAGATTTCAATCGTTTGAGGCTTAGAATGCCATCCTTCATCCATTAGAGGGAGCTTTGAAACCAGAAGCCGAAAAATGATTCAAACTAGCTATTTTGGACAACCATTGGGTAATTTCAGTTGAAATTTCGTGGGAATAAAGGAAATAACCTCATCTTCACATAGAAACAATGTTTACTCTCCATTTGTCCTTATACTTCATTGGCCACTTTAATATTCTTAAATTAGGCAATTAGTGGCTAGATTAAGGGTGACGGTTTCGCTCCATGACAACCACATTAAGGGCCACTAATTGAGCAATTAATGGCCACAATTATGTGGAGAAGTTACAAAGAGAAGAGGGGAGAGATAAATACCCCCTAGACCAATGGAGAAGTGGGAGGCGAGATCTCTAACTGAGGCTAAGTATCATACCACAATACTTCTTTATCTTCCTCTTTCATTTTCCCCTTTTAGGTTTCCTCCACGAGAAACAAACTTGAGCATCGGAGGGGAATCAGGCGGGCCCCAACCCCAACCCTCTAACAATCTTCTTATGATGCAGGATAATGGAAATAACACGAAGTTAGGTCAACACTCATCCTTGGGGCTCAATCCTAGCTCACTTTGAACCGGAGATTCCTCTTTGCAGGTCCCACGTCTCAACCGATGAGGATCCACTTCAGCAAAGGCATCTTCGTCGGCCCATATCTACAGTTTGTCGGAACCCATCCATCAACAATTGGTGTCGTCTGTGGGAAACAGGAGTCAACATCCCCATCTTCGCTAAATATAAGACTATGTCGATTCAACATCCCAATCAGATGCCAGAAAGGCAAACTCTCGAGGAGACGTTGAATGAGACTCTTTTCATCTCTCCTCTAAGTTTATTGAATTCATGCTCCATTTGATTTATTATTTAAATTATAATTTACTAACTTTCTCCCAAAACACCCCGCGACAAATTATCGTGTTTGTGTCAGATATTTGGAGAAAATAATTAACGTTTAAACTCTCTTCCTCCCTGTGCAAACTGTAGAGAGACTCACCTGCCATGCCTGACCATGGCACACTTGTTCGTCGATTTCGATTTTCACTAGAACTCGATTTGACCATTCGAACTCGATCCAAGTTGGTCGAGTTCATCGCAGAGTTCCAGAAACTTTACCGTTACATTTTTCTCCAAAAACAAAAACTCTACCAATAAATTTTCTGCTTATGATGGCTCTGTTGTGGACATCCTTTGTAAAGCATGTGGTTTGATATTCATATCTTAGATGGTATTTAGCCCTTATCAGCTTGACTTTTCAATGGTTGGACTGAGCAGTGCAGTGGCAGGAGTTTAGGGACATACTGAGATCGAAGATGAATTTTCATTAGTGATCCTCAACCCCCAAGGCATTCGCGTCGAAGCCCTACATGGCCTCCATGGCTTCTCCTCTCAGTCTCTTCTCCCAAACACTGGCGGTTCTTGAGAGGTTCAGTAGTTTAGGCAGCGGATCTCATCACCGATTCTCTTCGATTCACAGCAGCACCGAAGTCTTCTCCCAACTCTGTCCCTACTGGCTAGACCTCCGACAACGATTTCCATTGACCTAGCAGATGTAATCAACCTCCGAGATGCTTCCATATGACCAAGATTGGAGCCGAATCCAGCAGTGCTCGACCCAACGAGGCTCGTCGACTTATCGACCCAGCAACGATGGTCGATGCTCAAGCCTCTAACCCATCTCCTTCTTCCTGAGAGGGAGTTTCTACCCTAGCAGTTGGGAATCGTCGGGGCTTGATCCTTGCCTCCGACCCATCTCCTTCATCCTAAAAGGGCGGTTCGTGTTCGACCCTAGCAGCTGGGCATTATAGGGGCTCGATCCGAGCCTCTGACCCATCTCCTTCATCCTAAGAGAAGGTCGAAGTTTGACCCGAACCTTTGGGCTTCGTCGGGGCTCGATTCGAGGCTCCGACCCAAATTCGACGTCATGAACTACAGATCAGTCTTCGACCTTAGCCTCTGGGCTTCGTTGGGGCTCGATGCGAGGCTCCAACCCAACTTCGTCATCATGAGCACTGTAATCAAGACGCTGATGCCAAATCTCCGACATTGTGATGATTACAATGAGACCCATATCCAGGAGCTAGCTGATAATGAGAAGGTAGTGATGAGCTTTTGACGCCATGTGAAGGATTTCAGCATGGGGAGATAAGTCATACATCTCAATACATGTCTCTTTCTTGAGTGATCATACATCATCACAGCTATTTCATTTTATTTTAAACTTCTATGGCATTCAATTCATCATTGCCTACTTCATTTCATTCAAACGGTTGCTACTTTCAATTCGATTCAATGGGTTGAGTTGCAGGGAAATTGAATTCGACCGATTGAATACGAGCTCCATGAGGATGAGCTATGGATGAAATCGATCCGCTCGATCATCTGAGTTTCGAGCTACTTCGAGTTCCTCCGAGCTCCACCAAATGAAAGTCCGACCTCCTCCGGGCACGACCTTCCAAGCTCTGATCTCCTCCGACCTGACGGGATCACCCGAGCTCCTTCTATAATCACCTCTCCAAGCTCGATCTTTCGAGCCATAAGCTCATAAAATTTCTTAATTTCTTCTTTGATGTACTTCATTCCTGATGAATATCTTATGATTTACTCATCGTTGCAGCTAATTTATCAAGGCAATCGGAGTCCAGCTCCACCTATCTCGTCGGAATCGGACAAAGCTACCATGCCTCGTCGATGCGGATCTGAGCCCCCATACCACCACCAAGGTGTAAATGTATAGGATCAAACTCTGTCCATCCAAGAGCTTGACCCAAGTGTCAGCTCACTCATCAAAACCAAGAGATACCCCAGATGGATGTCATTCAAAAAGATTTTCGAGCAACCTGAGGGTCCAAAAGTCTGCACGATCAACCCCGAGCTCTGAGTTCGGTCAATGGACCTATGACAGACCACCTACGACCCCAAACGACGTGAAATTTCGTTGGAACAGGAGAACCTACCTCCTCTTCGTATAGAAACAAAGTTTACTCTCCATTTGTCTTCACCTTCCTCCAAAACACCTACAAAATACGTGCGAGTCCCAAAAATCAGAGACGGGTGCAATTGCTTATGTTCTAAATCCAAGAGTAAATCTTGCATTTTTTCGGTAGAAAACGATGGTGACGCTTTATCAGAAGCTCAGGAACAAAGATTTTAATCGTTTAAGGTCTAGAGTACACTCCTTCATCCATTAGAGTGAGATAGGGCTGCCAGAAACCGAAAAATGCTTCAAACATGTTATTTTGGGCAACCGTTGGGCAATTCCAATAAAAATTTCGTGGGAACTTGGGAACCTACCTCATCTCTGCATTAAAACATTGTTTACTCTCCATTTGTCTTCATATTCCTCCAAAACTCCAACTAATTCCGTGCGAGTACCAGAAATCATAGACAGGTGCCATTGCTTGTCTTTTGAATCCAAGTGTAAATTCTTATAGTTTTTCGATCGTGACGCACAATCGTAAGCCCATGAACAAGGATTTCGATCATTCAACGTTTACTCTCCATTTCTCCTCATATTCCTCCAAAACTCCCACGAATGTCGTTCAAGTCCCAGAAATCAGAGACAGGAGCCATTGCTTGTGTTTTGCATCCAAGAGTAAAAGCGGTAGTTTTTCGGTAGAAAACGATAGTGACGTATTGTCGGATTCTCAGGAATGGATATTTCGATCGTTTGAGGTCTAAAATGCCCTCCTTCATCCATTAGAGTGAGCTAAGGCAGACAGAAACTGAAAAATGCTCTATACCTTATATTATGGGCAACCATTAGGCAATTCCAACAAAAATTTTGTGGGAATAGAGGAAACAACCTCATCTCCACATAGAAACAATGTTTACTCTCCATTTTTCCTCATATTACTCCAAAACTCCCAGGAGTACCGTTCGAGTCCCAGAAATCAGAGATGGTTGCTATTACTATGTTTTGCATCCAGGAATAAATTCTTGTTGTTTTTCGGTAGAAAATGATGGTGACGCACTATCGGAATATCGAGAATGAAGATTTCGATTGTTTGAGGCCTTGAAAACCCTCCTCCATCTATTAGATTGAGCTATGGCGGCCAGAAACCGAAAAATATATCAACCCTGCTATTATGGGCAACCATTGGGAAATTCCAATTGAAATTGTTTGTGAATGGAGGAAACAACCTCCTCTCTGCATAGAAACAACGTTTACTCTCTATTTTTCCACATATTCCTCTATAACTTCCAATAAATCCGTGCGAGTTCCAGAAACCAGAGACTGGTGCTATTGCTTGTGTTTTGAATCCCAAAGTAAATTCGTGTAGTTTTTCGTTGGAAAATGATGGTGACGTACTTTTGCATGCTCAGGAATGAAGATTTCGATCGTTTCAGGCGTAGATGCCCTTATTCATCCATTAGAGTGAGCTACGACAGCCAGAAACCAAAAATGCTTCGAACCTGCTATTATGGACAACCATTGGGCAATTCCAATTGAAATTTCGTGGGAATGGAGGAAACAACCTCCTCTCCGCATAGAAACCACGTTTACTCTCTATTTGTCCTCATATTCGTCCACAACCTCCACAAAATTTGTGCAAGTACCAGAAATCAGAGACGGGTACAATTGCTAATGTTTTGAATCCCAGAGTAAATTCGTGTAGTTTTTCGTTAAAAACGATGATGACGCACTATAGAAAGCTCGGAAACAAAGATTTCGATCTTTCAAGGCCTAGAATGCCCTCCTCCTTCATCCATTAGAGAGAGCTAGGGCAGCCAGAAACCGAAAAGTTCCTCAAACCTTCTATTTTGGGCAACCGTTGGGCAATTCCCATTGAAATTTCACGGGAATAAAGTAAACAACCTCCTCTCTGCATAGAAACAAATTTTACTCTCCATCTGCCCTCAAATTCCTCCAAAACTCCCACGAATTCCATCTGTGTCCCAGAAATCAGAGACGGGTGCGGTTGCTTGTTCTTTGAATCCATGAGTAAATTGTTGTAGTTTTACGGTAGAAAACGATGGTGACACACTATGGATGCTCAGGAATGAATACTTCGATCGTTTGAGGCCCAGAATGCCCTCCTTTATCTAGTAGAGTGAGCGAGGGCAGCCAGAAACCGAAAAATGATTCAAGCCTACTATTTTGGGCACCGTTGGGCAATTCCAATTGAAATTACTTAGGAATAGAGTAAACAATCATCCTTACAAATAGAAACATTGTTTACTCTCCATTTGTCCTCATATTCCTCCAAAACTCGCACATAATCCGTGCGAGTCCCAGAAATCAGAGACTGGTGTAATTGCTTGTTTTTTGAATCCCAGAGTAAATTAGTGTAGTTTTTCAGTAGATAACGATGGTGACGCACTATCGGAAACTCAGGGACAAATATTTCAATCGTTTGAGGCATAAAATGCCCTTCTTCATCCATTAGAGCGAGATAAGGCAGCCAGAAAGCAAAAAAAATGCATCAAACCTGCTTTTATGGGTAAACATTGGGCAGTTCCAATTGAAATTTCCAGTGAATAAACAACCTCCTTTGTCCTCATGTTCCTCCAAAACTCGCACAAAATCCGTCTGAGTCCCAGAAATCAGAAATGGATGTAATTGCTTGTATTTTGAATCCAAGAGTAAATTCGTGTAGTTTTTCTATAGAAAACGATGGTGACACACTATCAGAAGCTCAGGCACGAAGATTTCGATCGTTTGCAGCATAGAATACCCTACTTCATCCATTAGAGAGAGATAGGGCAGCCAGAAACCAAAAAATGCTTCAAACCTTCTATTTTGGGTAACTGTTGGGCAATTCCAATTGAAATTACGTAGGAATAGAGTAAATAACATCCTCTTCGCATAGAAACAACATATACTCTCCATTTGTTATATTCTTCCAAAACACCCACGAAATCCGTGCGAGTTCCAGAAATTAGAGACTGGTACAATTGCTTGTGTTTTGAATCCAAGCGTATTCTTGTAGTTTTTCGGTAGAAAACGATGGTGCCGCACTATTGGATGCTTATGAATGAAGTTTCGATAGTTTAAGGCCTAAAATGCCCTTCTTCATCCATTAGAGTGAGCCACGGCAGACAGAAACCGAAAAATGATTCAAACATGTTATTTTAGGCAACCTTTGGGCAATTCCAGTAGAAATTACGTGGGAATAGAGTAAACAACCTCCTCTCTGCATAGAAACAACGTTTACTCTCTATTTGTCCTCATATTCCTCTAAAACTCCTACAAAATCCGTGCGAGTCCTAGAAATCAGAGACGGTTGCTATTATAGTGTTTTGCATCCAAGAATAGATTTTTGTAGTTTTTCGGAAGAAAACGATGGTGACGCACTATCGGAATATCGGGAATGAAGATTTCGATTGTTTGAGGCCTTGAAAACCTTCCTTCATCTATTAGAGTGAGCTATGGTAGCCAAAAACCGAAAAATACATCAAACCTGCTATTATGGGCAACAATTGGGAAATTCCAATTGAAATTGCGTGTGAATGGAGGAAACAACCTCCTCTCCACATAGAAACAACGTTTACTCTCTATTTTTTTCTCATATTCCTCCAAAACTCCCACGAAATCCATGCGAGTCGTAGAAATTAGAGACGAATGCAATGCTTTTGTTTTGAATCCAAGAGTAAATTCAGGTAGTTTTCGGTAGAAAACGATGGTTATGCACTATTGGATGCTTATGAATGAAGCCTTCGATAGTTTAAGGCCTAAAATGCCATCCTTTATCCATTAGAGTGGGCTAGGGCAGCCAGATGCCGAAAAATGATTCAAACCTACAATTTTGGGCCACCATTGGGCAGTCCAATTGAAATTTTGTGGAAATAGAGGAAACAACCTCCTCTCCACATAGAAATAAAGTTTACTCTCAATTTGTCCACATATTTCTCCAAAACTCATACAAATTCCATGCGAGTCCCAGAAATCAGAGATGGATACAATTGCTAGTGTTTTGAATTCCAGAGTAAATTTGTGTAGTTTTTCGATACAAAATGATGGTGACGTACTATCAGGTGCTCTGGAACGAATATTTCGATCGTTTGAGGCCTATAATGCGTTCTCTAATCCATTAGAGTGAGTAGGGCAACCAGAAACCAAACAATGCTTCAAACCTGCTATTATGGGCAAACATTGGGCAATTCCAATTGAAATTTCATGAGAATAGAGGATACAACCTCATCTCCACTAAGAAACATTGCTCTCCATTTCTCCTCATATTCCTACAAAATTCCCAAGAATTCCGTTCGAGTCCCAGAAATTAGAGATGGCTGCCATTGCTTGTGTTTTGCATCCAAGAGTAAATTCTTGTAGTTTTTCGGTAGGAAACGATGGTGACGCACTATTGGAATCTCGAGAATGAAGATTTCGATCGTTTGAGGCCTAGAAAGAAGCCCGACTTCATCCATTAGATAGAGCTAAGGCAGCCAGAAACCAAAAAATGCTTCAAACCCGCTATACTGGGCAACCATATGGCAATTCCAATTGAAATTTCATGGGAATAAAGGAAACAACCTCCTCTCCATATATAGAAAGAGCGTTTACTCTCTATTTGCCCACTTATTTCTACAAAACTTCCACGAATTCCGTGCGAGTCCAGAAATCAGAGACGCTGAATGCAAAAGTAAATTCGTGTAGTTTTTCTGTACAAAATGATGGTGACACAATATCGGAAGCTCGGAACGAAATTTTCGATCATTTGTGGCCTAGAATACCCACCATCATCCATTAATGAGAGCTAGGTAGCCATAAACCGAAAAAAACTTCAAACATTCTATTTTGGGCAACCGTTGGGCTATTCCAAATTATGTTGGAATAGAGTAAACAACCCCTTCGCCACATAAAAACAACGTTTACTCTCTATTTGTCCTCATATTCCCCCAAAACTCCTAAGAAATCCATGCAAGTCCCAGAAATCAAAGCTGGGTGCAATTGCTTGTGTAAATTCGTGTAGATTTTCGGTGGAAAACGATGGTGACATACTATCGGATGCTCAGGAACGAATATTTCATCGTTTGAGACCAAGAATGCCCTACTTCATCTATTAGAGTGAGCTAGGGCTGCCAGAAACCGAAAAATGATTCAAACATGCTATTTTGGGCACCGTTGGGCAATTCCAATTGAAATTACTTAGGAATAGAGTAAACAACCATCACTTCAAATAGAAACAATGTTTACTCTCCATTTGTCCACATATTCCTCCAATACTCGCACAAAATCCGTGCGAGCCCCAGAAATCAGAGACTGGTGCAATTGCTTGTGTTTTGAATCCCAGAGTAAATTAGTGTAGTTTTTCAGTAGAAAATGATGGTGACGCACTATCGAAAACTCAGGGACAAATATTTCGATCGTTTGAGGCATAAAAAGCCCTCCTTCTTCCATTGGAGAGAGATAGGGCAGCCAGAAAGCGAAAAATGCATCAAACCTGTTTTATGGGCAACCATTGGGCAGTTCCAATTGAAATTTCTTGGAAATAGAGTAAACAACCGCCTCTCCCGTGTCCTCATATTCCTCCAAAACTCGCACGAAATCCGTCTGAGTCCCCGAAATCAAAGACGGTTGCAATTGCTTGTATTTTGAATACAAGAGTAAATTCGTGCAGTTTTTCTATAGAAAACAATGGTGACACACTATCGGAAGCTCAGAGACGAAGATTTCGATCGATTGCGGCCTAGAATACCCTACTTCATCCATTAGAGAGAGATAGGGCAACCAGAAACCGAAAAATGCTTCAAACCTTCTATTTGGGCAACCGTTGGGGAATTCCAATTGAAATTACATGGGAATAGAGTAAATAATCTCCTTTTCGCATAGAACAACATTTACTCTCCATTTGTCGTATTCCTCCAAAACACCCACGAAATCCGTGCGAGTCCCAGAAATCAGAGACTGATACAATTGCTTGTGTTTTGAATCCAAGAGTAAATTCTTGTAGTTTTTCCGTAGAAAACGATGGTGCCGCACTATCGGATGATTATGAATGAAGACTTCAATAGTTTGATGCCTAAAATGTCCTTCTACATCCAATAGAGTGATCTAGGGCAGACATCAACTGAAAAATGATTTTAAACCTGTTATTTTGGGCAATCTTTGGGTATTTCCAGTTGAAATTACGTTGGAATAGAGTAAACAGCCTCCTCTCCACATAGAAACAACGTTTACTCTCTATTTGTCCTCATATTCCTCCAAAACTCCTATGAAATCTGTGCGAGTCCCAGAAATTGGAGACGGGTGCAATTACATGTGTTTTGAATCCAAGCGTAAATTCTTGTAGTTTTCGGTAGATAGTGACGCACTATCAGATGCTTATGAACGAAGACTTCGATTGTTTAAGGCCTAAATGACGTCCTTCGTCCATAAGAATGAACTAGGGCACCCAGAAGCCGTCAAATGATCCAAACCTGCTATATTGGGCAACCATTAGGCAGTCCAATTGTAATTTTGTGGAAATAGAGGAAACAACATTCTCTCCACATAGAAACAACGTTTACCCTCCATTTGCCTCATATTCCTCCAAAAACTCACATGAATTCCATTTGAGTCCCAGAAATTAGAGACATGTGCAATTGCTTATGTTTTGAATCCCAAGGTAAATTCGTGTAGTTTTTCGATAGAAAACGATAGTGACTTACTATAGGATCATCTGTAACGAATATTTCGATCGTTTGAGGCCTAGAATGCCATCTCTCATCCATTACACTGAGCTAGGGCAACCAGAAACCGAACAATGCTTCATACCAGCTATTTTGGGCAACCATTGGGCAATTCCAATTGAAATTTCGTGGGAATATGGGAAACAACCTCCTCTCCACATAAAAACAACGTTTACTCTACATTTCTCCTCATATTCCTGAAAAAATCATACGAATTTCTTTTGAGTCCAAAAATCAGAGACGAGTGCCATTGCTTGTGTTTTGCATCCAAGAGTAAATTCTTGTAGTTTTTCGACAGAAAACGATGGTGACACACGATAAGAATCTTGGAATGAAGATTTCGATCGTTTGAGGCCTAGAATGCCCTCCTTCATCTATTAGAGAGAGCTAAGGCAGCCAGAAACAAAAAAATGCTTCAAACATGCTATAATGGGAAACCATTGGGCAATTTCAATTGAAATTTCGTGGGAATAGTGGAAACAACCTCCTCTCCGCAGAGAAAAAACGTTTTACTCTCCATTTGTCCTCATATTTCTCTAAAACTTCTACGAATTTCGTGCGAGTTCCAGAAATCAGAGACTGGTGCAATTGATTTTGTTTCTAATCCAAGAGTAAATTCGTGTAGTTTTTCTATAGAAAATGATGGAGACACACTATCAGAAACTCGAAATGAAGTTTTCGAATGTTTGAGGCTGAGAATTTCCTCCTTCATCTTTTAGAGAGAGCTAGAGCAGCCACAAACCGAAAAATGCTTCAAACCTTCTATTTTGGGCAACCGTTAGGTAATTCCAATTCGAATTGCGTGGGAATAGAATAAACAACCCCTTGCACATAAAAACAACGTTTACGATCCATTTGGCTTCATATTTCTCCAAAACTCCC
>JAULAV010001625.1:20000-23931 GCA_030789695.1 Scilla litardierei | reverse complement strand
CACGCTAGCTTAGTAAATACTTACTAAGATACTTCTGATTCCAGCCCAATCATTTCATTTAAGACTTAGAGTTTGAATCCCTTTCTTTCATTTCTTGAATCATTGATAAGAACTAATAATTCCAGTTTCATTCAAATCAATCATTTTGGCTGACTGTTTTTACATAGATTATAAGTAAAAAAGCAGTAGGAACTAGAATGAACAGTGCAGTAGCAATAAGTGCGAGAATATTGACTTCCATAACCTAATCTTCTTTTTTTGTTTCGCAATAACTCGGGATCTAATCCCATAGAGATAATAAATTTGACTCCTGTAGATTCAATAGGATGAATTGCATCCTGATGATACTGAATCAGATCAATATTATGAATAACAATTTCTGATCTATCAAATGAATTCGTCGTCGAGAATTGAATAGTATAACATAGGAAGATCTTTTATCCATACTAAATCAAAAATACCGATTGGATCAGAAATACCCATCATTAGATTTTCATTCCCTTTTTCTTTTCTATAACCTATTATCTTCCTTATACAACTTTCCTACTTATACATAGTACATAGAATTATGTACATAAAATTATGAGGTCTCATATGACCGGTATTCTCTGGGTCATACACAGATCCAAACAGTATAAGTGAGATGGAAAAAAGAAGGGATTCAGTATAAAAAATCGAATTTTCGAACAAATGCAAATTACTAAGAATAAGAAAAGGGCCTTGCTTGGTTGGTCTTTTATTTTATTAGTATCCTCTTTTCTTTAGTGAATTGAGATTGGAACGTATACATGAAAAATTCAGTATGCAATTTGAATGAGAATGAAATAGATTGTTTCCAATTAGTATTAATAATTGAGGATGCACAAAAAAAGTCGGAATTAGAAAGGATGCACTTGAACCTGAAAAGTACTCCGCCGGGTAATTAAATTATATTAAGTTCATTGTGTATCGTACAATAAACGAAGACAATTTGTGTCTGTACTCTCCATAAAAATATGGGCACTCTATTCCATTTCATTGATCAAGATGAGTATGGTATCTCTTAAACTTAAAATACTGAATATAGTCAGTCTGAATATAGCAGCAATACTACCGATTGTACCAATCTACATATGTCTCTCCCTTATCAATGAGTACTAGTGAAAGAAATTGAAATTCCCGTACCCGTATTTGTCTGATGATAAATGCGAAAAAAAAAAACAAAAGAAATCAAAAACCCCTTTCCGCATCAGAGATTCGATTTTGCTCTTCATCTGCCCTTTCGCGAAAAATAGAGAAATGAATTGAGAAATTTGTCGGATCCTAGTTCGGGACTGACGGGGCTCGAACCCGCAGCTTCCGCCTTGACAGGGCGGTGCTCTGACCAATTGAACTACAATCCCAGTGAGGTGTATAGCATACATATTCTTATGGTTTCATAAGAACATATCTACTTGTCATGTTGTAACGTAACAGGTACGTGAATGATATATGGATATCATATCCACATAAACACAGACTTTAGTGAGAGTGACGCAGATTATTTAGTAACTAGTGATTATTTATTTTTTAACAATAAAATAAATAATCAATCTTTTTTCAATGAGATGATAAAAAAAAAAAGACCCTTTTTCTTTATTTCAAAATTTCTACGGATCAGGCATTTTTGTTTCTTTTCTGTAGGATAAATTGGTTATATCAGACTCATGGAGCGGCGAATTTTTGGGCCGAGCTGGATTTGAACCAGCGTAGACATGTCGCCAACGAATTTACAGTCCGTCCCCATTAACCGCTCGGGCATCGACCCAGGAAGAATTCATTCTAGGTTTATTGATAATCCATGATCAACTTCCTTTCGTAGTACCCTACCCCCAGGGGAAGTCGAATCCCCGTTTTCTCCTTGAAAGAGAGATGTCCTAAACCACTAGACGATGGGGGCGGCATATCCGCCCGACCGTCATCATACTATGATGATAGTATGAACAGTTTTTTGGAATTGTCAATATAATCTAAGGGTATGGCTAGATCCGAAGAGTCTTTCCATGTTATGATTCTGTAGAATTTTTCACATTTTTTTGGTTTGATGCTTCATGAATGAAGCATCCCATACTATTCGATATAAGGAAAGGAAGTCTAGGATTCCTTCAGTTCAGGCAATGGTTGGTCTTTCAGAAAAGGGGGTGGGGGTAAACCCTCATTTAATTTATTTTCTTCCATTTTCATTCATTGCTTCCTTTCTCTTTCAGATGGAATATAATAAATATGCCTATCACTATCTCACACTAAGCCAGAAAATGAAAAAACAAGAAATTTTATTTACCTAGAAAGTGGGTAAAATTTCTTGTTCCATTATGAGTTTACTACATATATGTATATATTCAGTAGACTCATAATGGAAAATGGCTAATTCGCGAATTGAATAGGGCCCTTTTAACTCAGTGGTAGAGTAACGCCATGGTAAGGCGTAAGTCATCGGTTCAAATCCGATAAAGGGCTTTTTCATGAAACTCAAGTCTTAGTCTTCGTTTTTCAGCGGAGAATACAGATATTGTTGATATATAAAAAAAAGGACAACTGCTCATTATAGTGAGTTCTTATCATTATGAGTTACAGTTGCAAAGTTGAACATTTAGTCATTATCATAATGACTAATTGAACTTATTGGGGGGATTCCACCCTACCCTGTAGTGACATAGTAGTTCTCTTCATATCTTATTATTTTATTATTATATTCCATTTTTTTGTCCTGGGACATAACATAAATATTCTAGATATCCAATACAATACCCCTATACTTCTTAATTAATCGACAAACCAAAGTATTCCTACTTTCCCATTGTTCCTACCAAATCCACCATAAAATTTGAAATAAAAAAAGTAAGTGGACCTGACCCCTTGAATCGTGACTATATCAGCTATTCTGATATTTAAATTCGATATATATTAAATTGTAGAAAGCGGTTTTTTTATTTCCTTAGACCACACAAGAATTTGTCGATATTTCTGATTTTATCTTCTTGTTAATGGATGCTCCATAGGAATAAATCGCTATTCTTTTCCGATACGTATAAAAAAGTATATTTATTTCGAAAATCTATTTTTCAATATCTTTCCTTGATTTCAGAATCCGATATTGTTTTGTTGTTCTGTTCCAGCAATGTAATAGAGAAGGAATGCGAGAAAAGGGGCTTTCATTTCCAGTCTACCATTATTTAATATTATATTAAATTTCATTTAGGATATTAAATGAAATTTGGGGGTAGGAAAAAAGGAATTTTCTTTTTTTTGTTTGACCCGTTAAAAGATATACTCTGGAATATGAGTCAAAGGACAATTCAGGGTTCAAATGGTTATATAGTAAGGAAAGGACTAATCGAATCGAACTCATGGATTTACCTAGGTCGGTTTATGGACCAATAGAAAAAAAGAAAAAAGAAGAATTTGTATCTTCGAAACCCATTGTATTGTAAGGGGCATTGAACGAAGAAACGTCCATAGATAATCGAACTGTCGCATGCCCTGGAAATGAGATGAAGTGCTCGGAAATGGTTGAAGTAGTTAAATAGGAGGATCACTATGACTATAGCTCTTGGTAAATTTGCCAAAGAAGAAAATGATTTATTTGATATTATGGATGATTGGTTACGGAGAGATCGTTTCGTTTTTGTAGGCTGGTCCGGCCTATTGCTCTTTCCTTGTGCTTATTTCGCTTTAGGGGGCTGGTTCACAGGTACAACTTTTGTAACTTCATGGTATACCCATGGATTGGCCAGTTCCTATTTGGAAGGTTGTAATTTCTTAACCGCTGCGGTTTCTACCCCCGCGAATAGTTTAGCACATTCTTTGTTGCTACTATGGGGCCCCGAAGCACAAGGAGATTTTACTCGTTGGTGTCAATTAGGGGGGCTGTGGACTTTTGTTGCTCTCCATGGCGCTTTCGGACTAATAGGTT
>JAULAV010001625.1:7500-17500 GCA_030789695.1 Scilla litardierei | reverse complement strand
AAGTGGTAATAAGTTCTAAAGAATCAATTGATTCATGGTCAAATCCCTCCGCGATGCATTTTATTCCAATTTTGATTAAGTGGGGGATCAAATGGTATAGTTCTTTTGTTGGTAGCTTAGAGGATTACAAATATGACTATTGCTTTCCAATTAGCTGTTTTTTCATTAATTGTGACTTCATCAATCTTACTGATTAGTGTACCTGTTGTATTTGCTTCTTCTGATGGTTGGTCAAGTAATAAAAATGTTGTATTTTCCGGTACATCATTATGGATTGGATTAGTCTTTCTGGTAGCTATCCTTAATTCTCTTATCTCTTGAACTTCTTTGGTATTTTCCTGATCCCTAAAATACCATTCTTTCTCAAAAATGCGGATTGTGAGACACATTAAGATTCAATCTGAGTTCCAAAAAAATTTCTATTGAATTTGTTATTAATTGGATATTTGGATATATATAATAATCTTATCTTAATTGGAATCTCACTTTACTATCTTACTTTACTATATATACTATAGTATTTATATTATATCTAGCCCTGCGAAAATATGATCCAGACGCATATATGATATATCATATATGTCATATATGTGTGGACATATGCGTACGTATTAGGAACGAATAAAATGCGGATATGGTCGAATGGTAAAATTTCTCTTTGCCAAGGAGAAGATGCGGGTTCGATTCCCGCTATCCGCCCATGATGAAATAATGTACTATGATAAAAAATTTGGTCATAGTTGATTATGATACTATATTAGTTTTATCTTCCCCCTTTTTTACCTCTCATCCAAAAACCAAAATAATCATTAATTTAATTACTAATTAACAGAATCACATCTAAAAATCCAAATTTGGATTTTTTTTGTCAAAAAAAATGTTGCGGAGACAGGATTTGAACCCGTGACCTCAAGATTATGAGCCTTGCGAGCTACCAAACTGCTCTACTCCGCGCTGAAGAACTAGAACTAATGGGCGAAGAAAGATTGGATACGCCCCTCTACCATATCTATACAAATAGAATAGCCTATTTATACAAAATGGTAAAGAGGGCCCCTCTATGATCATAGATCATAGAGATCTATACAAACAAGAAACGAAATTTTTATCCTTACCAACTGGACCTTGTTGCGCCGGGTAACAAGCATGCATTAACTATTTCTCGAAGTACATGTCCGGATAGCCCAAAGTCTCGATAGTTAGCTCTAGGCCTTCCAGTCAAAAAACAACGTCGATGAAGACGTATAGGTGCACTATTACGTGGTGGGGATTGCAATTTTCCATGAATTTCCCATTTTTCACTCAACGATGGAACCCTGCTTATTTCTTTTTTTGAGGATCGACGAATCAAATGATATTTCTGTTCCAATTTCTGCCGCTTCTTCTCCCTCTGAATCAAACATTTTCTTGCCATAATGTTCAGTTCCTATTATTATCAATGATACAATTCGGATCCTAGATGTAAAAATATAAGAAGAGAGATCCCCCCTTCATCGAAAGAAATGAGATTGTTGCTGATACATACAGTACAAAATAAATAAAAAAATAACTAAATTAACCAAATTTTCCTGACGTAGAGGCAATCAAGAAAGCTGCATAAGTGAATATATAACCTACAGAAAAGTGTGCTAATCCAACCAATCTTGCTTGCACAATGGAAAGAGCCACCGGCTTATCTCTCCATCGAATCAAATTAGCCAAAGGCGTGCGTTCATGAGCCCATGCTAAAGTTTCAATTAATTCTTGCCAATATCCCCGCCAGGAAATTAAGAACATAAATCCAGTAGCCCAAACAAGATGCCCAAATAAAAACATCCACGCCCATACCGATAAACTATTCATACCAAAAGGGGTATATCCATTGATAAGTTGTGAAGAGTTTAACCATAGATAATCTCTTAACCAACCCATCAAATAAGTGGAAGATTCATTAAATTGTGAAACGTTACCCTGCCATAATGTGATGTGTTTCCAATGCCAATAAAAAGTAACCCATCCAATGGTATTTAACATCCAGAAAACTGCCAAATAAAATGCGTCCCAAGCAGAAATATCACAAGTACCCCCACGCCCTGGGCCGTCGCAAGGAAAACTATAACCGAAATCCTTTTTATCCGGCATTAATTTGGAACCACGTGCATCTAAAGCACCTTTTACTAAAATCAATGTAGTTGTATGCAAACCTAGAGCAATTGCATGATGAACCAAGAAATCTCCTGGACCTATTGTTAAGAAGAGTGAATTATTATTTTCATTAATAGCATTTAACCAACCGGGTAACCATATGCTTCGACCTGCATTGAATGCCGGCCCAGTTGTTGAAGATAAGAGTACATCAAACCCATATGAAGTCTTACCATGAGCGGATTGTATCCATTGGGCAAATATAGGTTCGATCAAGATTTGTTTTTCCGGAGTACCAAAAGCGAGCATGACGTCGTTATGAACATAAAGACCTAAGGTATGGAACCCTAGAAAGAGGCTGGCCCAACTTAAATGAGATATGATAGCTTCTTTATGGTCTAACATTCTTGCCAATACATTATCCTCATTCTGCTCGGGATTATAATCTCTAATGAAGAATATAGCCCCATGAGCAAAAGCTCCTGTCATGATGAACCCTGCGATGTATTGGTGATGAGTATATAATGCAGCTTGAGTAGTAAAGTCTTGTGCTATGAATGCATAAGCAGGTAAAGAGTACATGTGTTGAGCTACTAAGGAAGTAATAACCCCTAAAGAGGCTAGAGCAAGACCTAATTGAAAATGAATCGAATTATTGATTGTGTCATAAAGACCCTTATGCCCACGCCCTAATCGACCCCCCGGAGGAGTATGTGCTTCTAAAAGATCTTTAATACTATGCCCAATCCCGAAGTTAGTTCTATACATATGACCAGCAATGAGAAAAATAAATGCAATAGCTAAATGATGATGAGCAATATCGGTCAGCCATAAGCTTTGCGTTTGTGGATGGAATCCCCCAAGAAGGGTTAGAATGGCAGTTCCCGCTCCTTGGGAGGTACCAAATAAATGACTACTGGAATCGGGGTTTTGGGCATAAAGATTCCATTGGCCCGTAAGAAGTGGTTCCAACCCTTGGGGATACGGTAATACGTCTAAGAAATTATTCCATCTGACGTACTCCCCCCTGGACCCGGGAATAGCGACATGAACTAAATGCCCTGTCCAAGCCAAGGAGCTTACTCCAAAAAGTCCTGACAAATGATGATTGAGACGAGATTCGGCATTTTTGAACCACGAAACGCTCGGTTTCCATTTTGGTTGTAGGTGTAACCAACTCGCTATTAAGGATATAGCAGAAAGAAATAATAGAAAAAGAGCTCCAGTATAAAGATCCTCATTAGTGCGTAATCCGATTGTATACCACCACTGATAAACACCGGAATAAGCGATATTCACTGGGCCGCTAGCACCTCCTCGAGTAAAGGCTTCTACAGCGGGTTGACCAAAATGAGGATCCCAAATTGCATGAGCAATAGGTCTTACATGTAAAGGGTCTTGTATCCATGACTCAAAATTTCCTTGCCAAGCTACATGAAACAGATTTCCGGACGTCCACAGAAAAATTATCGCTAACTGCCCAAAGTGAGAAGCAAAAATGTTCTGATAAAGACGTTCCTCAGTAATATCATCATGACTCTCAAAGTCATGCGCGGTAGCAATACCAAACCAAATACGACGAGTAGTGGGGTCCTGAGCTAAACCTTGGCTAAACCTTGGAAATCTTAATGCCATAATGCCTTTCAAATCCTCCTAGCCATTATCCTACTGCAATAATTCTTGCTAAGAAGAATGCCCATGTTGTGGCAATTCCACCCAGAAGGTAATGCGTTACTCCTACAGCGCGTCCTTGTACAATGCTCAAGGCTCTAGGCTGAGTAGCAGGAGCAACTTTTAATTTGTTATGAGCCCAAACGATGGATTCAATGAGTTCTTGCCAATAACCACGGCCGCTGAATAAAAACATTAAACTAAAAGCCCAGACAAAATGAGCACCTAAGAAAAAAAGACCATATGCGGATAATGAAGAACCATAAGACTGAATTACCTGAGATGCTTGTGCCCATAAGAAATCTCGGAGCCACCCGTTAATAGTAATGGAACTCTGTGCAAAGTTTCCTCCTGTGATATGGGTTACTACCCCTTGATCACTTATAGTACCCCAAACATCCGACTGCATTTTCCAACTAAAATGGAAAATGACTACCGAAATTGCATTGTACATCCAGAATAGACCTAAGAAGACATGATCCCAGGCGGATACTTGACATGTCCCCCCTCTTCCAGGCCCATCACAAGGAAAACGAAAACCGAGATTTGCTTTATCGGGTATCAAACGGGAACTACGAGCAAATAGAACACCTTTCAGTAGTATCAATACAGTTACATGGATCGTAAATGCATGAATGTGATGGACCAAAAAATCTGCAGTTCCTAATGGAATAGGTAACAAAGCTACTTTGCCGCCTACTGCTACTAATTCACCACCTCCCCAAGTTAAGCTGGTACTTGTTGTTGCACCGGGAGCTGTTACGCCAGGTGCTAAAGCATGGGTGTTTTGTATCCATTGAGCAAAGACAGGTTGTAATTGTATAGCGGTATCTGAAAACATATCTTGGGGACGTCCTAAAGCGCTCATGGTATCATTATGAATATACAAACCAAAACTGTGAAAACCTAGAAATATACATGCCCAGTTAAGGTGTGATATGATTACATCGCGATGCCTAAGGACGCGATCTAATAGATCGTTGTATCGGGTAGTTGGATCGTAGTCTCTTACCATAAAAATGGCTGCATGTGCAGCAGCACCAACTATGAGAAACCCACCGATCCACATGTGATGTGTAAACAACGAAAGTTGTGTACCATAGTCAATAGCTAGGTATGGATAGGGGGGCATGGAATACATATGGTGAGCTACAACAATAGTTAAAGAGCCTAACATAGCTAGATTAAGAGATAATTGAGCATGCCATGACGTTGTTAGGATTTCATAGAGGCCCTTATGCCCCTGGCCTGTAAATGGACCTTTATGAGCCTCTAAAATGTCTTTAAGGCCATGACCAATACCCCAGTTAGTCCTATACATATGACCGGCGATCAAGAAAAGAATTGCAATAGCTAAATGATGATGAGCAACATCGCTCAGCCATAGACCTCCTGTTATTGGATCTAATCCTCCACGAAAACTCAAAAAATCCGCGTATTTTGACCAATTCAAGGTGAAAAAGGGGGTTGCTCCCTCGGCAAAACTGGGATAAAGTTGAGCCAAAAGATCCCGATTCAAGATAAATTCATGAGGAAGTGGGATCTCTTTAGGATCAACTCCAGCGTCAAGAAATTGGTTAATTGGTAAGGATACGTGGATTTGGTGTCCCGCCCACGAAAGAGACCCAAGTCCTAGTAATCCTGCTAAGTGGTGATTCAACATAGATTCTACATCTTGGAACCAAGCCAATTTTGGAGCGGCTTTGTGATAATGAAACCAACCGGCAAAAAGCATTAACAATGCAAAGACCAATGCACCAATTGCGGTACAATAGAGTTGTAATTCACTAGTTATTCCAGATGCTCGCCAAATCTGAAAAAAACCAGAGGTTATTTGTATTCCTCGGAAAGCCGCCGCCCACATCGCCATTCAATATTTCTTGGCCTACTATTGGCCAAACTACTTGAGCACTGGGTCTAATGTGAGTAGGATCACTTAGCCATGCTTCATAATTGGAAAAACGGGCGCCATGGAAGTACATGCCACTCAGCCAAAGAAAGATAATGGAGAGTTGACCGAAATGAGCACTAAATACTTTTCGAGAAATCTCCTCCAAATCGCTGGTATGACTATCGAAATCGTGAGCATCAGCATGTAGATTCCAGATCCACGTGGTAGTATCGGGGCCCTTAGCTATTGTTCTTGAGAAATGGCCGGGTCTGGCCCATTCCTCGAAAGACGTTTTTACAGGATCCCTATCTACAACAATTTTCACTTCGGGTTCCGGCGAACGAATAATCATTAAGTCCTCCTCTTTCCGGACAACACATACAAAGAGACCCGCCAACAGTCAAGTTTTTAGTGAACTTCTGAAAGATAGATATTTTATTTATGATAAGTTTCTTTCCTATCTCCCATCCATCTATTTTATTTAGTTATTCACTAGAGCAATTATGATATTGAAGTCGATCCGGGGCAAGTGTTCGGATCTATTATGACATAACGATTAGGTGCCCAAGGGACCCTTTTCGCAAAAAATCTTTTCCCGGCGTGACGAAAAAACAATTTTTTGCAATCGAGTCTAGTGTATTTCTATCTGAATATAGAAAGAAATGCTCATATGAATCTACTTTCATAGAACAAAATATCCTATTATTTTTTTACAAATCACAAGATCTCATTCGTTAGAATTAATAAGATACAATGAAGGTATCTTTTATTAGTTTTATTAGTTTCTACTCTGTACGGTATCTGTATCATTTATCTTTATAAGATACCATACAAAATAAAATGATTTTACAAGGAAGGGCTATAATGAAATTCTTGATTGTACCTTCTCATATCATGGTAACGATCTATTTTATTTGATTGATGGACCCAAGAATCAATTTAAATGAATTAACGAGTGGTTTTATTCGAAACGCCTCGTGATCTTCAACCAATTATGTGCTTCAATATAATTACCTGGAGTAAGCGCTATAGCTTGTTTCCAATACTCAGCAGCTTGATCGGACCAAGCCTCCGCAATTTCAGAATCACCCTGTAGAATGGCCTGTTCTCCCCGGTTGGAATAGGTGGGTCAATTCCTTCCCTTAGAACCGTACTTGAGAGTTTCCTACCTCATACGGCTCAGCAATCGATTCTTTTTGCGGTCTCATCTCAATTTACCCTATACTAACTGAATTAGATTTATGAGAAATCTATCCCATTTTTCTTGGATTAACCAGAAGAAATTAATTACATAAGTTTCAAATTCTAATTTTGATCAATAATTAGTTTTAGCTTTTCTCCCACCTTCAGAAAAATGAAGCATAGATATCCCCTATATCGTTATAATTTTCTGAAAGGTAACTATCTCGGTTTCATATACGAAATTTATATAGAATCTTTGAAAAAGACTTTCTTCCATAAGAAAAAAGAACTTACTATCTTTGGGATCTGATGCTACACCGCTGCTCAATACTTTAGTGGATCGACTCTATTACATAAGTTGATTCCTAACTTTACATCTCATATCATGACATAAGGTAAGCAGTTCTTAACTGTATCGACCCAAAAGCTCGCTAATTGATCTTTACGGCGCTTTCTTTTTCAATTCGATCCTTTATCCATAGAGTATAGTATGGAGGCCGTACCTATTTCTTCCTATTTTTTTTTTTTGTTATCATGAAGTTTCTTTCCTTTCCTTGCTACAGCTGATAAAAATCGTTGCTTTGGACGATGCATATGTAGAAAGCCTATTTTTTTCTAGTATTGACTAGCCAATTTGATTTTTTTCCTTCTTTCTATAGTGGAGATAGTCGCACGTAATGACAGATCACGGCCATATTATTAAAAGCTTGTGGTAAAAATGGGTTTCGTTCCAGTGCCCGGAAATAATATTCCAAAGCCTTTGTATGCTCTCCGTTACTTGTGTGTATAAGGCCTATGTTATAGAGTATATAACTTCGATCATAGGGATCAATTTCTGGTCGCGTAGCTTCATAATAATTCTGTAAAGCTTCCGCATAATTTCCTTCGGATTGAGCCGACATTCGTTACGGTCGTTCATTTTATTCAAAAAATCTCCGTTCCAGAACCGTACGTGAGATTTTCATCTCATACGGCTCCTCCCTTCTGTGCATAGTACTAAGGGGAATAAGCCATGGAATCCAAATTTCCCTATTCTCATTATGAACTGACAGGAGCTGGTATTTTTACAAGAAATCTCTAGCCATCCTTCCCGCAAGAGGTTTTTTCTTAACACCAATCGTATTAGTGCTAGATAGAAATGAAAACTCCAACGATTTCTTTGTCCTCAACGCCTACTATTTCCGGGAATTAGTCACTTCAACGATCTTTGATGGTTATACGGATATCCAAAGTACAAACGAGATGGATGTTTGTTGTCCCAACCATTCTTGTTAGTCCCGATACCGATAAGGAAAAGGGTAATTTATAACAAAGTTTTCGTATTGTTGATTCCTAGTGTAGTGTTTCTTCCCTTATGCCGCCTATTGGTATGGTACTCGTGGAGTAGGATTGACCTGCAATACAGAACCTATAGGTGTAACCTTTCGTTCAATACTAAAATCGACAATTAATTATTAATTAAAGTATCTGAGGCTGGATCAATCGAGGATACACGACAGAAGGAATTGTTCTATCTCCAAACTTTACCTTCACTAAGCGTAGCTTTATTTCAATAATTCGGTTCTTTCTATTCCGAACCGTGTCTTTTTCTCGTAAGACTGAAGTGGGGGCTAAAAAAAAAAAAAAAAACAAGAAAAAAGAATCAAATCACACCATCTCTATAATAGGTAAATGCCTTTTTTTCCCCTGAAGTTGTCGGAATTATTCGTAATAAAATATTGGCTATAATTGAAGAAGTCTTATCAATAAAATTTCCATTTATCCGAGATCTAGGCATAATTAGCAATCCATTCTATAAGTCTTCTCATTACCCCCTCAGGGAAAATGATCCCACAAACAAAGGTTTTGTACTGTACAAAATAACATAAAAACAGAAAAATTCTAACCTGTACTGCAATAAAATAATATAAATAACTCGCTATTCACTCGGTTTCTGGTCAATAATAAGATTATGTAGGAGAGATGGCCGAGTGGTTCAAGGCGTAGCATTGGAACTGCTATGTAGACTTTTTGTTTACCGAGGGTTCGAATCCCTCTCTTTCCCTTTTTGTTAATTCACCAGCGTTACCGACCACAATATATCAAATCAAATAACAATTCATATCACTATTCCAACAGCTTTTTGGATAGAGAATCTCTATTCCTAATTACATTACTGCGGTACGAGTACGTAAAATACAAATATCGCGGAAAGAAAAAAATTCTAATGCAGATCGATTTTTGATACGTAAATGAGAAAAATGCGGATCAAGGCCCTTAGATCTATTTACTTCGTTGAAAAGGGGACATAATTGTCTTAACCCGTTTCTTTGTTATGTTCATTAGGTTCAATCAAGTCTGACGGGAATAATATTCTACGACTAACAACTCATTTATTTTTAAACCGATCCATTTACTATCTATTATTTGATTTACTAATCCTTTATATTGGAATGAGTCAATAGTCAAATGGTTTGGCAATTCCTCGTGAGGGGATGAGGCAATAGAATTTTGAATCAGAACTTTCGATCTTTGTTTATCCTTCGTAGTAATAATATCTCGGGGTTTGCAACGATAACTTGGTATATCCACTATACCACCATTAACTAAAATATGTCTATGGTTAACTAGTTGCCTGGCTCCAGGAATGGTCGAAGCCATACCCAATCGAAAAAGAATGTTATCCAAACGCATCTCAAGTAGTTGTAGTAAAACCTGGCCTGTTGACCCTTTGGCTTTTCCGGCGATATGCACATATCTAAGTAATTGTCGCTCTGTCAGACCATAATGAAAACGCAATTTCTGCTTTTCTTCTAGACGAATACGATATTGCGATCTTTTCACGGAACGCAATGAGTTTTTAAGATCACTTCCGGATATAGGTCTTTTACTAGTTAATCCCGGCAAAGCCCCCAAACGGCGTATTTTTTTGAAACGAGGTCCTCGGTAACGAGACATAAAGACTCCTTTTTATTTTATTGAAATTTCATTTTACAGAAGAAATCGAAATTAAGACTGAACTAAAGGATAAACAAAGAAAAGCTAAATTTACGGAAGTATTACAAAATAGAATGAAATGAATTGTGTCAATATCCAGATTTTTTGTATATATAGAAAATTCTTGTATATTTTGTATATATATATACAAAATTA
>JAULAV010001625.1:0-5000 GCA_030789695.1 Scilla litardierei | reverse complement strand
GCTTATCCTTAATACGAATTATAGTCTAGTTATTCTATTTGATCTAGAACAAAATAAAAAAGACTCCTTGACTTGAATAAAATCTAGAATCGCGTCGTATAAATGAACATTAGTTTATTATCATTCAATGAGCATCTTGTATTTCATAGAAATTGGGAGTAATATAGTCCTTACGTAAAGGCCAGCCTATCCAACTTTCAGGCATCAAGATACGTTTAAGGCGCGGATGATTATCATAAGAGATTCCCAACATATCATAAGATTCCCGTTCTTGAAAATCGGCGCTTCTCCAAATCCAGAAAACTGATGGGATTCTAGGATTACTCCTTGGGGCAAATACTTTTATGCATACCTCTTCTGGTTTATCTATACCATACCGTATTTTCGTAAGATGATACACACTAGCTAAAAATCCACCCGGTGCTACATCATAGGCACACTGGGAGCGTAAATAATTGTAACCGTATACATATGAAATGACAGCAATAGAGTCCCAATCCTCAGTTTTTATTTGTAAAGTCTCTATTCCTCGGCAATCGAAGCCCAAAGATCTATGAATTAGTCCATGCTTCACTAGCCAATCAGATAAACGAACCTGCATCCTCTTGATTTCTCCCACATTTGTATGAGTATTTTCCATTTCCAATGAAATTTTGAAAGATTAATCCGCTCTTTCTTATTCTGCACAAAAGAAACTTGCCTAATTCACTAATTCGTGCGAAAATACTGAACTTTTGGATTTGAAAACTGTTTCAGAAAGTATCTCTGAAGTAGATGGTGATTGATAGAGTAATCCTTGATCGTAATTTCCAGTATGAGTACTACGTCGAACATAAAACTTGTGATTAGTAGTAAAACATCGATTTTCCTGTTGAGACAAAGTTCTATCTTCAAAGATTTCTCGAGATATCTTCTTGCGAAGTTTGGTTATAGCATCTATAACTGCTTCTGGTTTAGGTGGGCAGCCCGGCAAATAGACATCCACAGGAATTAACTTATCAACTCCTCGAACAGTACTATAAGAATCAGTACTGAACATCCCCCCCGTAATAGTACAGGCTCCCATAGCAATGACATATTTTGGTTCAGGCATTTGTTCATATAATCTTACTAAAGAAGGAGCCATTTTCATTGTTACTGTCCCGGCTGTTAAAATTAGGTCTGCTTGCCTAGGACTCGATCTTGGTACTAATCCATAACGATCAAAGTCGAATCGCGAGCCTATTAATGAAGCAAATTCAATGAAACAACAACTGGTACCATAAAGAAGAGGCCATAAACTGGAGAGTCTTGACCAATTCGAAAGATCATTCGATGTAGTTGAAATAACTGAATTGGGGGTTGTTTGGTCAAGTAACGGAAAATCAATCAAATTCATAACTGTCTCAATGGAATCTTTTCCTTCCTTTTTATTTTTTTGATTATCTGAATATTCAGCTAAGACCATTCCAATGCTCCTTTTCGCCATGCATAAACTGAACCAACAATTAGGATAAGCACGAAAATTAAAGCTTCTATAAATACGGAAACACCCAATACATCAAAACTCATTGCCCATGGATAAAGAAAGACCGTTTCAACATCAAAAACAACAAAAACTAGAGCAAACATGTAATAGCGGATTCGGAATTGTAACCAAGCGTCTCCCATGGGTTCTATACCTGATTCATAACTAGAGAGCTTTTCTGGTCCTTCGCTAATCGGGGCTAAAACTCCGGAAATTACAAATGCCAAAATAGGAATAGCACCTGATATTATTAGAAATGCCCAGAAAATATCATATTCGTGAAGCAGAAACATAAATGAAATGTACTCCTATTTTTTTTATGTGGAATAGGCTGACTTATTCGATTTGAATTGAAATTTTCAATTCATCCATCATCCAAAACTTCTTAGACAAAAAAGAATTTTTTTTGATTAAATCAAACCGCATAGTTTAGAGTTTGTTTGCTATGATGTCTTGTTTAAAGATTCATACAGTGGAACCCCACTTATATTTTGTATTTAGATTCCGTTTAGACATGGTGTAGATATAGGATGCTCTTACACAAAGAAAATTCTCTTACTTTAGTCTCGGGTTCCCCCTAAAATAAAAAAGGAATTAAATACAAATACTAAAATAGTATAATACTAATAATATCGTATTTAGTTTAGTATTATAACTATGTTTTTTTTTTTTCAGAAATAAAAAGAATCGAGTCCTAAATACTAAGGAAAGACCATGATTTGGGATGAACAAAAATACCTGTTTACGGCAATAGCACTTAGTAAGACCGACCGATGGGTTAGGTTTCGATACAAAAAGGGGTTTGTTTTGGAGCAAACTTACACTCCACAATGAAAGATAGCATAGAGTGATAGAATCGGTGGAATCATATCATAAATGATCTACATAGGATACTTCTAATAGAAAGAATTACACATTGTCGAACAATTCGACAGACCAAATATCCAAAACAAACCTACTCATAGAATATAGACGAAGGAGCGTTGATACATTAAGGGTCAATTCATTATCTCTGCATTATATTTCTATTTGAAACAACCAATTTGTTTGTTGTTCGGCCAAAAAACAATTAGTCGAAGTGGAGTGGGGGGATTTCTACAAATACAAGACCAAGAAAAGAATAGGTACTATATCCATGTAACTTAGGATTCGATTTGATTGGGTCAGGATCAAGTTTTTAAACAGGATCATGTCATGATTTTCATTGACTGGGATTGGCTATACCAAAACAAAAGTATATTAGTAACTCTTTGATCATGGACAGGAAAAAAGTCATATGTAATTTATCCATGAAGATTAAGGAGGAAGGATAGATATTTTCTCCGAAATTTTACAAATAACGATTGGATCCGTTGAGATGAATTCTTGTTTTTATTTTCTTTCCTGCCCCTGTGTATTCACAGGAGCATGCGGTAATGCTTTTCTTTCTATCTATGGGCAAAGCAAAGGAGCTGGTCAGCCCATAAACAAGGACTAATGAGGAAATGAAAACTATACTAAAATAGAATGTCTATACAAAAATGGAATGTGTTAGGGCTATACGGACTCGAACCGTAGACCTTCTCGGTAAAACAGATCAAACTAATTATTATCGAAATGATTCGAACTGTTTCAAAGACCCAACATGCATTTTGTTGCATTGGGCTCTTTCATCAACTGATTGATGTAAAAATCAGTTAGTCCACCATATTTTTTCTTTACAAGAAGATAATAAGATGGCTCCATGTGCTCTGTGATTCATCATTTGTATTCTGATCTAGGAGCAGTACCAAAGTGTTTCAAAGAAGGGTTACCTTGACTTAGGTTTGCCTCTGGCCTAGATCAACCTAAGTTAAATGGAATCTCTATCGCTCCGCTGCAAGAATTAAATATGAGACTTCATACACCTTAAAGTTCATAGGACGAAAAGAGGTTCTTTTGAGTCCCTTAAACTCATTAAGCCTAGCATTGAATGGACTGGGTCTTTACCTTATCAATTAGCAAATCAATGGTGGGTTCTATTTGATTTGGCACCTGAATTCGCACTCGAATCGGACCGAACCCAATATTTGTCAGGCTATTGTTCTCTTGTTCCCTCGAATCTATGGAGTAAGACATCGATTTCTCAATAAGATCAATTATGTTCATTGCATAATGGGCTCCCTTGAAAAGCATTGGCGCACGTGTAAACGAGGTGCTCTACCTAACTGAGCTATAGCCCTTGTCATAGATATCTTAACATATAGATAATTTCTTGTCAAGATGGGATCGGATCCCCCCTGATAGTTCTTTGATCCGTTTACTGTTAGCGGATTGGTATTGCTTAGAAATAATATGCCACCTATAATTCCAGAGGCGATGGGTTCCTTTTTTGTGATGATAAATAACCTACTTAACTCAGTGGTTAGAGTATTGCTTTCATACGGCGGGAGTCATTGGTTCAAATCCAATAGTAGGTAGAACTTATTAGATACCAGAGTCAATGGTATCTAATAAGTTTTTCTACCCATCTTCTTTTTTTCGTTGTATCATCTAGACTTGATTGTTTTCAATTGGCGGAATCAAAGCGTGGTGTATAATTATAATAAAGAATTTCTTTTTCTTATTTTAATGTAATGTAGTTTTGGCTAGTACTAGTACGAAATAACACTCACGGCCTCTACTCGTGTCCTAGCTCGTCTGAGAGCTAGATTCGCCTCAATTGCTTGTCTCTTACCCTGAGCTCTACTCAAGTTAGCTTCAGCTATTTCAAGAGCTTGTTGAGCTTCTTGCGGATCAATGTCAGTACTTATCTCCGCATCATTTCCTAAAATGGTAATCTCATTATTACTTATCCTAGCGAAACCGCCCATCAGGGCCACCGTTAACCATTGGTCATTGCGGCGTATTCTCAAAAGACCTATATCCACCGCTGTGGCAATAGGGGCGTGGTTTGGTAATACGCCAATTTGGCCACTATTAGTAGATAAAATGATTTCTTTCACTTCTGAATCCCAGATAATTCGATTAGGAGTCAGTACACAAAGATTTAAGGTCATTTCTTTTCCCCTTCTAAGTTCATAGCTTTCGCGGTAGCTTCATCGATGTTACCCACCAAATAAAAGGCCTGCTCGGGAAGACCGTCTAATTCTCCGGAAAGGATCAGTTGAAATCCCCTAATTGTTTCTGCGAGACCAACATATTTCCCTGGAGAACCGGTAAAGACTTCTGCCACGAAGAAGGGTTGTGATAAAAAACGCTCAATTTTTCGTGCTCTTGCTACAGTTAGACGATCTTCTTCGGATAATTCGTCCAACCCCAGGATAGCTATAATGTCCTGAAGTTCTTTGTAACGTTGTAAAGTTTGCTTAACTCTTTGCGCAGTTTCATAATGTTCCTCGCCAACGATCCGAGGTTGTAACATAGTTGACGTTGAATCTAAAGGATCTACCGCCGGATAAATACCTTTGGCAGCTAATCCTCTTGATAGTACGGTAGTAGCATCTAAATGTGCAAATGTCGTGGCAGGAGCGGG
>JAULAV010001624.1:12500-15000 GCA_030789695.1 Scilla litardierei | reverse complement strand
CTATCTATTTTCTTTAGTTATTCAGTTAAACCAATGATTCGTTATTGGAGCAGATAGCAACAACCATTTCATCGGACATGCGTATTTTTGATTTTCCGACGGATTTCCATGGTTTCATTAATGGAAATTGTTTGATGTAGTGAGTAATAGGCTCTGGTTGTTCACCGTTCAAGAATTCTTGTTTAGGCAGTTCATATCATCCATACATAGTGTTTTGATCTAAGATTTCAATTCTTCCATGCTTCAGCAGTAGCATATTGTTCCATGGAGCTAAGGTCCAAAATATGGAATAAACAAGTGTTTCCGCGACTCTACCACCCGGCCAATTCTGTTCCACTTAATCCTTTTTTCATGGCCACATATCTTTACGGCTAAGGAATGGGAAATCTTTCTCCTGTTACATGAATCAAATGTTTCATTTCATCCGGGAAAAGCCATCTCTTTCTCAACAATGTCTTTGTCATTTGATCCAATAGCGTTCCGTTAGATAGGAAGAGATTTGATAAATACTGATAACTCTCGGATAGAGTATTAGAACGGAAAGATCCATTAGATAATGAACTATTGGTTCTAAGCCATCTCTGGCGATGAATCAACAATTCGAAGTGCTTTTCTTGCGTATTCTTGATGAGCCAGCGTTTATATATAGATGTAGGAAGATTTGTTTGGGAAGTAATAAGCCCCTTTGACATCTCTTCATCTGCAAAGAATTCTCGACGTGAAAACACAGAGATAAAGGGCGGATCTTTGAATAGGAAAAAGAATGGATCCGCAGGGTCCCAAATGAATTGGCTTATTCGAAAAAATCCTTGTTCTTTGGAAGATCTATCTCGTGTCTGGTATTGCATGGTTCCGCTCTGCAAGAACTCCGAATCGTTCTCTTGAAGCTCATCCTCTTTATGATAAATGATCTGCTTGCCCCGAAATGACCCGGCCCAATAGGGAAATCCCAATTCAGTGGGCCTTTTGATACAATCAAATAGATTGCCACAAGGGCGCCATATTCTAGGAGCCCAAACTATGTAATTGAATAAATCCTCCTCTATCTGTTGCGGGTCGAGGGCCCCTTCCCCTTCTTCAAACTCCGATTCGTGTTTTTCATAGAAAAATCTCTGATCAATGATATAAAAAGATCCATTTTGCATCATATCTAACGGATTCCTTGGTTCGGACCGAAGAAGTAATGTCACTCGATTATTATCAAACTGACTGCAATCTTTTTCTGTCCGTGAGGATCCCGCCAAAGCGCCTTCTACTTCTAATAAGCCATGAACTAGATCAGAATCATTCTCAACGAATCCATAAGAAGTGATCCAATTTTTTTCACCGGATCCGGGTGAAGACCAAAGATCTTGAGCGACCGATCCGGCGGAACAACTCAAAAGATAAAGAAGTATCGTTAATCTCTTCATGTTCGTTCCAAGTTCGAAGTACCATTTGTACAAATAAGAATCTCCTTCCTTACACGATTTCTTCTTCATATAGATAGATATAGGATCTATGGGGCAATTACTTAGAAGTACATTTTGTGCAACAGCCCTTCCTATCTGATAGAAAAGGATCCCATGATCCTGAACCGATCTTACCTGAGATCGCAAATCCCAAGTTTGTCTATGAAGAGCCGATCTAATTGTATTAGTTTCTATAATTGATTTCTTCTGTGTAATACTAATTGATAGGGCCTCATTGATAAGTGCTACAAGATCTCGTGCATTGGAACCCATGGTTATGGACCCGAATCCGTTAGTATGGAACGTTTTCTTTTCCAAGTGAAATCCCCTAGTATATGAAAGAATGAAAAAGTGCTTTCGTTGTTGTGGAATAAGAAGCCTTCGTATCTTAATACATGTATTTAATTTATTCGGAGCTATTAGAGCGGGATCCACTTTTTGGGGAATATGAGTCGAAGCAATAACAAGAATATTTCTAGTGGAACATCTTTCACAATCCCCGGAGAGATAGTTCTCTAATAGACCGAGGGATAAGTAATTCGACTCATTCATATACAGATCATGAATGTTTGGAATCCATATTATGCAAGGAGACATTGCTTTTGCTAATTCGAATTGAAGGGTGATATCAAATCGGTCTATTTTCGGCGTCATATACATAGTTAGCGCATTCGTCATAGTTAGCAGCTCCGTATCAAGGTCATCATCAATATCGTCACTATCATCAATATCGTCACTATCATCAATATCGTCACTATCATCAATATCGTCACTATCATCAATATCGTCACTATCATCAATATCGTCACTATCATCAATATCGTCACTATCATCAATATCGATATCATCAATATCATCAATAAAATAACCTTTAGACTTGTCATCCAGGAACTTGTTCGGAAATACCGTAATGAAAGGAACATAGGAGTTTGTCGCTAGGTATTTGACCAAACAGGATCGTCCAGTTCCTATAGAACCTATCACTAAAATACCCCTAGAAGGGGATAGGGCTAAGCGGAGCGAAAAGGGTTTTCCATGAGATGGAAAAT
>JAULAV010001624.1:7500-10000 GCA_030789695.1 Scilla litardierei | reverse complement strand
TAGTTATATGATTCAGAGTATCATTTCCTATTTGATCCCTTTGAATTCCATATTCGAAGTTGCGGTCGGATCTATTCATTAAAAAGAATCGATTCGATACATTTCTTATGTACCCATAGGTGCTATATTGGATTTGAATCAGATTTCGGATCAATCTATATTGATTGACTGCCTCCATGATGTTGTTGCTAGTAAATACCGCGGTTTTTAGTTTTGGATCTTCCAAATCATTCCTGCAGTAGATCCGGACCAATTTTTTTCTGATCCTTCGATAAAAAGATTCATTCTCCTCATAAAAAAGAGGAGGTAGAACCAATAAAGATTTCTTTTTCGATTCATCTCTGGAGTTGAATACCTCATTCAAGAATTTTTTTTGATCCAACCCGTAGGAATCAATAGAAAAGGCAAATCCCCTATGATACACCAGATCCGGCTCGGTTATTGATAGAGTGAATAGATCTGCCATTTCTTGAAATTTCTCTTCTGATTCAAAATCGTGGTGTAACGTGTATCCCCCTTTGTTCCAGTCATGGAATAGATGAAATAAATCCAAAAATGGATTTTTGTTCAAGAATGAAATCTTATTGGAACTGTCCATATCTGGTTCATCCTTCGGAACCATATCACATCCCGGATCTGATGAAATAGGATGAATTGAGACGGTATTTTGTAAATACGTAATTATCTTGAATATATCAACCATTTCTTTATTTTCCGATCGCCTGGAAGGGACAAAAGAAACATCTTGTTTTTTCTTCAAAAATTTCTGATCTCTAGTGGGCCTCTCAGTAGGATTCGAACCCAGATGAAGTTCTGACCATCTGTCAGAGAAAAAAGAACGAATTGATCTTGTAGGATTCCCAAGAAATTCTTCGATTTCTTTCGGAAGCAGATGATTATTCATCTGCTTCTCACGTTTCGTGAATAGCCTGGACATTGAGGAAGATCCAAAAAGGCATTTCAGGAATCGATCTGATTCTATCTCTGTTCGTTCCGTTTGAAGAAAGGAAGGATCCCAAAGAATCGATCTTTCTTTTAGTTGCTGAATCTCTGTTTGATCGATCAATGTGTGATATTCTGAATCCTCATTTCTAATGGAATCGAAAGGATCTCTGGATTGATCAGAAGATCCTTTCGATTGGCTAGAATCCGTTACTTGAACGAAAATAGATCTTGTGGAATCATATTGAATATTTGACAATACATTCCGTACCCTGCTAAAAAACCGATCCTTGTTTACCAACCACACATTGTCTAACCAAATCCAATTCTCTCTCGATACGTTCCTCAAAAAATCCGATTCGTGCTGATTCTTCCCCCAACTAACGAAGAGATCTTGGCGGAATTGCCACATATGAAATTGAGCACAATTTTGCAAAGAAATGCCCCACTTCTTTCTCGAGAAGAGATGGGAAACATGCTCAATATCATTTGATTGAATAGTTGCCTCAGCTCCTTGTTGTTTGAAGAAACCCTCCCCTTCAATTGGTCTTTTTTCACGAAAAGCAGACATGAGATAACAAATCAAGTCTTTCCCTAAGATTTCGAATAGCTGTCCCGAATTCAAGTTGATTATGTTTCGCTTCTTCCTCGGAGAAAGACGATCAAACAATTCCCAATCATGGTCCTTGCGGATCGGATCATCCGTATAGGATAAAAAAAGAAACTCCAGATATTTGCTATCTTTCTCTTTGAATGAGATCTCAATTCCAGCTACGGTTTCATTAGCTATCTTTACAACTAGAATCCCTCTTTTTTCCGATCTGGTTCCTCCACCACCGCGAACCCCGGTTCGATTCAGGCATGATACGCTTTTTATTTATTGGGAGAACCCAAGTACTCTCTTGCGGATCCATGAAACAACTCTCAGAAATCTTTTTCCCTTTTGGAAGATACAGGAGCGAAACAATTAACCTATTGATATTGGAAGACCAAAAAGATTCTCCCAATGTCTCATTTCTGGGTCCAATGGAATTCATAGGTATAGGAAGAAGCCCCCTCAAATAGAGATTTTTTCTTTCGACCATCTTTCGATTGTTAATACGAGATATAAGGACCGCTACTACAAGCAGTACTACACCTTTGATCGTGAAATATCGATTGCTTGTTGAACCCTGTGAATCACGTGAAAGTAGGATACTCCAAATTCGGGGGTCAAAGAGTTTCATAAAACGTTCTTGGTGGAAAAAAATGGGAGTGAAAGATCCCACTGAATCGAATTTGATCCATGAATCTAAGAAATAGTGAGAATTCTTGATCTCTCTCAATATCTCTCTCAATTCGAAGATCCAGGATTTGAATTGATGTCGTTTCATTGATTCCTCCTAAAGATTTTCATTGATTCCTCCTAAAGATTTCATTTCAATTGGAATTTGGTTATTCACGATGTACGATGAGCCCTGTTAAGCATCCATGGCTGAATGGTTAAAGCGCCCAACTCATAATTGGCAAATTCGTAGGTTCAATTCCTGCTGGATGCACGCCAATGGGAACGTTCAAT
>JAULAV010001624.1:0-2500 GCA_030789695.1 Scilla litardierei | reverse complement strand
ATGTTCTATTTTTCCATAGAAATGTGTTCGTTCAAGAAAAGTTCCAGAAGATGTTAATCGTAAATAAGAAGATTGTTTAGGAATAAAAACTAATAAAAATTCGCATTCAAATACATAAGAATTGTATAGAAACCGAAATAATCTTTTATTTTCTTTTGAAAAAAACGTAAATAGATTTCTTTTGAGTAACGAGAAGACTATTCGAATTATGACATTCGTGAAGAAAGAATCGCAATGAATGCAAAAAGGGAACATCTTGAATCCAGCATTGAAGAATTTGAACCAAGATCTCCATATGAATGGGATGCGGTATTAGTATATCTGAGACATAATTTAAATGTAATAATTTGTCCTCTAAAAAAGGAAAAATTGAATGAATTGATCGTAAATTATAAGATTTTGATATTTCTTTTTCTTTGAAATCAGATACTAATTGCGGCGAGAACTGAATTTCTACAATAATTGCAAACTTTCTGATATCATTTGAGAAACAAAATGAGAATAAAAAAAATGGTTGTTCCCAACAAATCTATTTTGATTAGAATCATTAACCGAAATAATCAAATAATTCTGTTGATAGATTCGAGTAATTAAGCGTTTTACAAGTGCTAAACTAGATTTATTATCATAACCAAAAACTTCTACAGGTTCATAAAAAATTGAACCATTTAAACCATGATCATGAGCAAGTGCATAAATATACTCTTGAAAGAGTAGCGGATATAGGAAGTGTTGTTGCCGAGATCTATCCTTTTCTAAATATCCTTGTAATTCTTCCATTGACTTACATTTCTACTTGAACTAGAAACAGTAGGCATTTCTTGAGTTATCAAATTATACATAGTGCAATATGGTCAGAACAGGGTATGCATTATGTATGTAAACATATATATACCCCGGAAACTGAGAGTCCAATCAACAGATCTTTTTCCTCTCCCTCCCCTTCTATACCAAGGGGTTTATCCTCGTTATAATTATCAGAGGTTCAAAAATCTTTTTATTTTTGCAACCCGATCGCTCTTTTGACTTTGGAACAAATTCTTTTTGTCAGTATACTGTTTCTTCTACACATTTGTTTCCAATCCATAATAGAGAATAGTTAGGATTAAAAAAAAAAAAAAAAAAAAATCAAGGAACTCCTTACAGGAGAACCCTCCCCCGCATCAGGTACTAATTTTTTTTAACGTCTAATTAGATCGGGTAATTATTCAAATTAAGATAAGAATAGAAGCTCGTTGCTTATTTTTTACCAGAATTGGAGCCATGGGGCTCTATCCATTTATTCACTAGACCCAACTGTAAATGTGAATTTCTTTTGTCTTCCTCCAAAAATAAAAACACAATTTTGGAATAATCCGATAGGGATCAACTCAAAATTCTACTAAAAATAATAAGAATATAATAAAAAATTTTCTTATTATTATTACGACATGCTGTTTTTTCCATCCATTACCTTTCAGGATCAGTCGCGGTCTTATAGACTCTACTAATAGTCTGGACGAATTCCTTACTTCATCCAAATGTGTAAAAGATCATAGTCGCACTTAAAAGCCGAATACTCTACCATTGAGTTAGCAACCCAGATAAATATGATATGCAGATACGATCGAAATAAAAAAAAAAATGGAATTGCACTGTACAAATACGTTAACCATTGAGCTAACAAGAAATATAAAGGAAAGGTTTTATGTTCAATAATATAAAAATTTGGAGACCGCCCATTTTCTCCAAATTTTTGATTCTCATTAAGAAAATACATCTTGTATAACAGTAAACCCGGCAAACCCATCATTTGCCTGAATGAAGTAAAGGAAAAACTAATAGGAGTCGGAATAAACAGAGCCATTTATCTACGATCAAATTATATTTATTCGATACACCATTGTCAATATGAATGAAATGATGAGAAAACAAATTCAATTAATTAGTATAGTAATCAATTGGTTAAGTAAAAAAAAAAATATTTGTGTTGGATTGGCACAAGATAAAGAAGAAACTTAGATGAAAAAAAAAATAAGGAAAAGATAGAGAAAAAATGTCGGGTTTACTCAATCAATAGAGATAGAATAAGCAAAGTTCGTCCTTTGTTTGTTTGTTGGTGGATTCCCACAACAAAAAAAGTAAAAAAATAAGTATGAATAGAACAAGAAAAGAGCAAATTATGGGTAAATAATTAAAATAGATACTAGTTACCTTTCTTTTTTTTATTATTATTTTGTTTTTTTTTTTTTCTTTACGAAGCTTCTTCTTTAAATAATTCTGCCTTCCTTAAAATATCATGAACAGTTCCTGTAGGTTGAGCACCTTTTTCAAGGAAATAACGAATAGCAGGAACGTTTAAATAAGTTTGATTCTGTATCGGATCGTAAAAACCCACTTTTCGAAGATCTTTTCCTTCTCTTCGGGATCGAACATCATGCAACGATTCGATAGATCGCTCATTGGGATAGATGTAGATAAACAATACCCCCCCCCTAGAAACGTATAGGAGGTTTTCTCC
>JAULAV010001623.1:2500-22500 GCA_030789695.1 Scilla litardierei | reverse complement strand
GGCTCGAACCTACAATATCACCGTTATGAGCGGTACGTTTCAACCAATTAAACTATAAGCCCCAATTACTTACTGTCTCTACATGCAATTCCTTCGGAAGAGCGGACGGAAAGAGGAGGCCTTTGCTCTATCTGCTTCTTCTGAATCCCGGGGAGGCCGTTGATCTTTGGCAAGCCCTTCGTATACAAGCCATACTAAAGAAGCTAAGTTACTTTCGTCACCCAAGTAGTGAGTTTGAGAGTGACCGGTAGGGCGACTACTTGTACTTCTAGGCGTTGGCGACCTATAGTCTTGTTACGCAAGACGGCCTCACTCGATTCAGTATTTCAATAGAACAAACAAGCCCACTAATAGCTTAGATAGTGGCCCTTCCACTTTGGGGTAGTTGACCCTACCTATTGACTCAAGGCGATGGAATCCCTCTTACTCAAGGCTCATAGGAACAGGGAACCCTTACGTAGTGGGATGTAGGCTTCAGTTGTTTTGGTACTTTTTCACTACGTCTTATTCTTTTTTTAGTAACCGGCTGTTCACCGGCAGGTCCGTAGGCCTTTTTTTTATACCGAAGGCGAACAAACGAAAGTTCTCCGCGGGCTCCCGCGCTATGTTGTTCGCTTTTGTCAACTGAAGTCGCGCGTAGCGCCAACTAACTTGATAGCAGATAGAGCGCGGAGCCCCGTTTGAGTCGTCGCGAGCAGAGCCGTTTCTTTTGTCGTCCCCCTCAAAGAAAAAGAGTACCAAAGGCGAACGGCATTCTGTTGTACATCCCCTTTTGTATAGTGACAAAGGTAACCGGTAGGTGACTTTGGAATCGACAGTAGTAACGAAAGGGGGAAATAGCTCAGTTGGTTAGAGTGCTGGTCTGTCACGCCAGAAGTCGCGGGTTCGAACCCCGTTTTCCCCCGCCCGATCCTCCTTCCTCCGGGCGCCTGCCCGACCCATTTTGTCTTCACTGGAAGCTGCTGATCCCGGTGTAGCATTCAATACAATTCTTCTTTCTTCGGTCTCCCTCCACCCCCTTCGTTTGTTGTGGGTCGCGTCTCACCGCCGGCACTTAATGAATGAGTGGAGATCAGCCTTCCCCCCTTGCGTCTTACCAAGGACTTAGTTGCCCCCCTCAGCGAAGAAAAAGTCTACCATCCCACCCGGCCCCCGGGGGGTTGACGGTTCCTCTCGGAGACTGCCAGTCTACAAGAAGCTGGCAGAGCTTTAGCCATTGGACCACATCCATCCTCCTACCTAAACAGTCACCCTTTTCTTGTTTGTTCTTCGAATTACGCTAGTGGAGTACCTTCCGGCTAATGAAGATACTACTACGGGATTCCCATTCATTCCCAGTGGATCCTTCTTATCCCTTTTCATTGAACGAACCGACGTTCACCTATACGAGAGTGAGGAAGACATTTCCAACAATCAACTTCCCACTTTTGATGTCCCGTTTGATGCTGCGTCTTTCAAAAAAAAAGGAGAAGGTCAGAAAAGCTATAAAACGAAATTCGAATTCAGAAAATCAAAAATCTCCCCAAGTAGGATTCGAACCTACGACCAGTCAGTTAACAGCCGACCGCTCTACCACTGAGCTACTGAGGAAGAACTCCCTTAAGGAAGCCGACTCTCGTTCTTTGGACCAACCAACCTATGACCGAAAAGAAAAAAAGGTTAGTCACTTTCTCTTTTTCACATACACCGGGAGAAAGGGTGACGATAGCAATCCCCTTTGCCTCCCCGGCCGGAGAGCCCCCAGGACAGGACAAGGGGGGGCGGCGGTCAACCATCCACTCTCGATATGCATATTGATCAATCGATCTCCGCGTCCTGCCAGTTCGCTAAGTAGACTCACTCTACCGAGGGGCAACAAAGGCGACCGGAGGGAGGGTACCTGCCAAAAACAAGGCTTCTTATCCTAGGAGTTTGCAAGTATGAGAGAGTCCTCTCTCTGTCTGTCTCTCCGAGTTTCTACTACGGAGTTAAGTAGCACTTCATCCCTTCAATTATAGAATTGATTCCGATCATCAGGAGAAGGTGGTCCTTTCATCTCTCTGCCTGCTCCATGCTGTATAGCCTAAGGATCATGAGCTGGTTTAATGCTAGAATACATTAGATCTGCCCAGTTATTTCTATTTCGGTAGATGAAGTAGTGGGGCGTGTTAAGTTGAGAATTTCGAACATTGTAGCATTCTTTTTTCTAAAAAGGTTTTGACTTTCGAAGTTTCAAGAACTTTGCCTGAACTCAGAATATGAAAATACACAAAAGAAAAGCATCGAGCGAGACCATTCTGTTCCATTGTGAATGAGAGACGTTTTGTTTTCGACCAACAACATCTACTCATATCCAGCTTCGTGTCATTTTTGAACACAGCGATCAGCAAGCGTAGGCTGAAAAGGCAATACTCTCACGTTGGGGTGGGGCGCGCCAAAGCAACCCGGGACCCCCTCCGGGGTCAGTACTCAAGCGCTGGCGCCTTCTTTTGAAGGTGAAAAACTACAGGGCTAAGCTTCAAAACGGATGCGCTAACGCGCTACAAAAAGAAAACGGCTGCGCTAATAGCAACTAAGAAAGCCGTTGCTTGTTCTTTCTTTCAGAACCTTGCGCTTAGCTTAATCCGTAGCTTGTTCGTCCTCGGGCGCGCTAGCGCACGTAGGCTTTGATGCTGGAGTTTGCTGGGTGGGGGAGAAGCAAGCCGAACCTCTGATCGACCCGGACACATCCAAAATTCTCGGCGTCGAGAGAAAGACGAGATTCCGTAAGTAATTCAGTGAGTGCTTTCTTTTATATTATAAGAAGGGCGTCGGAAGAAGAAAATGAAATACGAACAACCGCGCTGGTCGTAATAGATCGACTTGAATGCTGGAGCAAGAAGACGCATTCAAGTTCCATTTCAGGGAAGGACGACGTACCATGATACTTTCTGTTTCGTCGAGCCCTGCTTTGGTCTCTGGTTTGATGGTTGTACGTGCTAAAAATCCGGTACATTCCGTTTCGTTTCCCATCCCAGTCTTTCGCGACACTTCAGGTTTACTTCTTTTGTTAGGTCTCGACTTCTCCGCTATGATCTCCCCAGTAGTTCATATAGGAGCTATTGCCGTTTCATTCCTATTCGTGGTTATGATGTTCAATATTCAAATAGCGGAGATTCACGAAGAAGTCTTGCGCTATTTACCAGTGAGTGGTATTATTGGACTGATCCTTTGGTGGGAAATGTTCTTCATTTTAGATAATGAAACCATTCCATTACTACCAACCCACAGAAATACGACCTCTCTGAGATATACGGTTCATGCCGGAAAGGTACGAAGTTGGACTAATTTGGAAACATTAGGCAATTTACTTTATACCTACTATTCCGTCTGGTTTTTGGTTCCTAGTCTGATTTTATTAGTAGCCATGATTGGGGCTATAGTACTGACTATGCATAGGACTACAAAGGTGAAAAGACAGGATGTATTCCGACGAAATGCTCTTGATTCTAGGAGGACTATAATGAGGAGGACGACAGACCAAATCGACATCTCGCTCACGCCTCCCGGTCGGCCCTGTTTGCGACCAGGGGAGGGGCTCCCGGTGGGAATGGGAGAGCCTTCGCTATCGCTCATGACTTGTATTGTAGTCTCTGTAGTCGAGTCGGCCTGCCTCCTTCATTCGTTAAGCAGTAGCTTCCGCGCTGCCTACAGACGCTTCGCTTCCCCCCTACCTTTGAAAACCGCTACTGGCCTGCTAACCAGGATCGTCAAGGTTAACCTGACTATATCCGAATCTGTATCTTTCGCTCCGCACCTTATGTAAGAACAAAAGAAGATTCAATCCTCTTTAGAAGATAGGGGAGCAGAGTCTTTTGTCTTTCACTTATGTTAAGTAAAGTTAAGCGCTTTACTGAATAGCTTGACCTTATTAATAGCAAGCCGGTCTATGGATCTAGGTGAACCGGGAGGGCGGAGCATACGTAATAAGGAAAATGCCTGAGGATGCCCCAGGGTTTTGATAAGGACTGAGCGAGAGGTCGGGACGACCGGGCCGAGCCAGGATGGATGGTGGTAGGAAAGGAGGCATAGCCAAGCAAGACAACAGGAAAAAAAAAGAATAAGATTAGAACTTCACTTATCTTATAGAGTAGTGAGTCAGAATAGATGGGCGGGAGAGATCAGTGTTTGGTTAGAGTGAAGAGCGAATAGAAAGAACGATAGGAGTATGATTCTCAAAAGAGGTCTGGCGGGTAGGTTTGATGCGGGATCTGTTGCCTTGGCATTGGCTGATTAAAGACATCCTCGCAAAGGCGCCATCTTTCTTAAGTGAAAACGTGACTTTCATAGGCCTCTAGGTCTTTGACTGGTGCTCTGCCTGAAAATACGAGAACTTTTTGAGACCAGTGCGATAAATGGGCTTTTGAGACTCCGTTTTGTTAACAACAGGTACTCTTTCTGCCTTCGCGGGTAAGGATCATCTGTGCTATGAGTGAAGGATCGTATGTGCTATGAGTCTCTCTTCCTCGATAGTGGTCTAAGGCAAGAAAGTATGATCGATGATCTTCTGCGGAGGCGGGAGTCTTTTTCATCTCTAATCTCATCTATGCTTCAGGAAAAAGTGTAACCTACCCGCTAATAATTAAGATTATGAGAAAGGGGCTGTACCTCGATTTCAAAGAGAATTTAGTGATCATCACAAGCAATTAAGTGCATTTTTCCGCTCTTCGATTTAGCAAAGAGGCGATGGAATCCCTGTATCCCCGCACAGCCCGATGGAATCCCTGGCTGTTCTTCCCGCCGTAGGTCGAGCCAAAAAAGTTCCTAGACATGGCTTCTTTCCCTCCCTACAGGGTCAGCTCGATATCTAGTCAATCATGCATGCGTTGGGAAGCTATTACACTCACCAACCATATGAGGCGGCTCCATAGCACGAGAAATTAAGCCGTGAATGACTTTCAGCCCTTCTTTCGCGGTATACTTGAAATCTTTGTTGAGTAGCGTGCCCTTCCCCGTTAGGGTTAAGAGTGATCGACCAGTCTTCAAATCTGAGGGAGTGGATATAGTTAACAATGACTTTCGCCTTCCATGGCATGGTACCAGTCATTTTTTTAACTGCAACCATCGCGATTCAATTCAGTCTAGATCCGCTTTCTAGCTTTCTTGTGGGCCAGTAACCTTCCTCACCGACCGTCGTCCGAGGTCGTCTAATTCATTAGAATATGTCCTCACTAAGAAGAAGGGGAAGGAAGATAGGGCATCCGATTCAGAATCAATTCAGACAGTCAAAACAACTCATAACTCCCTCGATGAAAACAATGAAATCAAAATTTTTTTCCAGTAAGGTTATGCTAATAAAATCGTTAAGCCCTCGTTAAAAAGAAGTGGGACGAGGTAATAATGGCATGTATGTATGAAACCCTCGCCAGACAGGCGGACGGCCCAATGAGAATGAATGGCCAAGGGCCAAAACACAAAGAGCGATCACCTCTAACTGGTCGTTACGTCAATCCTACCTTCACCGATACATGAGTCGGGGAGGATTGGATCAACTACTTCAATTGGAGCATTCCGGTAAGCTTGATCCTCGGGTTAAGGTAGCTGCCAAGGAATGAATCAAAGACCTAAGGATGTTTCCAATACCACTGCTCCCGCTGAAACTATTGTAGCTGTTACGCAAGCTATTTCTTTTGCACTTGAAGACAGAAAGAGTATAGAATGATCTTAACGCCTGTCCTTCGCTCTGGATTCCTTGCCCCCTTCCTTTCCTGGATGGAATAGTTCCCAACGAATAGTCCCCTTTTCCAGCGCCCTCCTTTTATAACCAAATGCTCTCTTTCCTCACTACTTCCTCTCAAACCAACCTTAAGCAGGAATAGCATAGCCTCCTGTTGAAGTGAGACAACCGAACCACCTGTAGAGTGGGACCCCCCTACAAAGGGAAAAGGATATTCCTGATCCTGGTTTTGTGGATTAGCCTACCCCGGAATACCACCGTCTGTCTCCGCTCCCTGTGCTCTTTCAACCTCGGTTAATGTAGTAGTATTGCACTCCTCTCCTATGAGAATAGTAAGGCCGGCCACTCCCCGTGTTCTTTCAATGCTTTGCTTTGGGCACCGGGCACGGCGAGAGGAGGCTGCTCAACTAGCCCCCCTGGTGTACGAAAGCAGCGAAGGAAGAGGAGCACAACCGTCACTTGCGAAGCGAACAAAGCTTAGCGCTCAAACAAAGCAAAGGGGCGCTAGTACACTCTCCGTTCTGTGGTGCCCCTCAAACTCACCCACTGATCTGAGCACCCATTTTCTTAATGAATGTTAGCCATAAAAAGAGAAGCCCTGTGCTTTATTAGGCACAGTGCCCAAAGCAGCGAACGCAGGAACCGCGCGAACAGCAGAGCAAGCAGCCCATGGAGAGCGCGGTTATAGCGTTAAGGGAAGGGAGCGCAAGTGCTATTGCTAGGGAGCAGTGCGCAGTGTATAGCGTGTGCTGCGCGCTCTTGCGTTCATTAGCTAGTGCAAGGAGCGCGTTGTCGCGTTAAGGCTCTGGAGCGCGGTAGTAGCGTGTGCTAGGGCTAGAGCAGTATAGCGCGGTCCCTCCGGTCGCCTTGTTTTCGAGCTGCGGAGCGCGCTATTGCGTTGCGAGCTGCGGTGCGCTCTTTCTCTTTAGTATTTTCTGGCTGGAGAATTCATTCTTCTCAAAAGAAGTTATTTTTTTAGGGGGTAGGTAAAGGTAAAGGCGAAATCTTTCGTGACCCTACTTTTGATTGAATCTACCCGGACTTTGTAATTGCGTATATGAAGAAAAGATGGTCTCGTCAGGATGAAAACTAAGCAGGTAACGAAAAGTACGTTCGGACGGAAGAAGCGAGGGGAGAAATTCAACCTACCAGGCCGGGACTAAAGTCTAGTTCTCAGGTAAAATATAGGGGAGGGGATGGATCTGCTTCAACCGGAATCGTTGCCCGACCAGTAGCCGAGGATGGTGAGGAAGGATGGAAGAAAGAAGAAGAAGGGTAGTTTTCTTTTTAGAGTATAGTATAGTTATAAGTGAGTATAGTAGTATATAGTCTCGTATAAGAACTCTCGGAAGAAGGAAATTCTGTAAGCTAGGCGGCGGGTAAGATTAAGGGTAAGGCCCTTGATGAGAGAACACCAACTCCAAGTAAAGCAGTAAGAAAACAGTTCTTTGCGGTAGGGATAGTCAGTAAGCGAGGCAGGTAAACGGTTCCGAGAGGGGAGGGGCTACGCAAGCTTTTTAGTCCAGGAGTAAGCAAAAGACTCGTTTATAAGAAGCTGATAACTCAAGCGTTACCAAAGGTCAGCGGTTACAGGTACTCGAGGGAAAGAAAGATTTGGAAGAAATAAGGTTGAAAAAAATGAAAGTCGATCAGATAATGTTTCAGTTATGGTACTGATGGGCCGGTCGTATACAAACCTTTCTTTGCGGTTAGCTCGTGAGGTGGCGTAGGTCAACATTTCTCCATCTACGGCTTTGACTACATCATCCAGGTACTTTTGCTCGCTTATAATGCTGTGCACTGATTAGCTTCCATATCCTTGAACGGATCATGATCTTACTCTCACTTGCAGATGTGGTGGCTCTATACGAGTACTTGGATATCGGTCGTCCACGTTTACCAGAGAATGTCCCTAGGGGCTTACCTAGAGGGATGAGGTGGTCGTACCGCTTCTGGGACCACGATATGCACCACCAGGGGCTGTTTTTCAGACAGGAGATACCTTGACTCCTCAGCAGGTAAGCTTGTTCTTCTGCGAGATTTCCTTCTTCGTTTGCGTGGATGACCGATTGATGCTATGTGGATGTAGATCACCTGGAGGCCTTTTGTTTGGAGATAGGCTTTACGCTGCTAGGCCAGCTGTAGAGCTATATCTGATCCGTATGCCCGAGTGGAGCTGATATACCTGGACCACGTCGAGTGGTACCTGGGTGAGATAGTGTTACGGCAGTTTGGGATTGATCAGCCGGTTCCTGATCCGCCACCCCAATCCTTCCATGCATCGCGGACGGGTGGAGCTGCTAGATATAGCTTACTGGACACTTTCAGAGATCAGATTAGGTACTTCAATGCTGGCATCTTCGAGATGCATTTGACCGACCGCGAGGACTATGTTGAGTGGTATGCGTCAGTGTCCACAGGACCGATCCTTCCTCCACACATGAGGTGCGGGTCGGTCCTTCACTTGCGGATCGTTCGCGAGTCGAACTCGCTCTCTTGCCACGCCTTTCACTCACTCGCTTGAGTCGGACTCAATCACTCTTTTTGGAGGATCGTTCGTTCTTCACTCTCTTGCTATATTACCCGCAGGGAGCGCAGCAACCGACGGTGCATATTATCATATAGAAACAAGCGAAGCGTAGCGAATCACATAGAGTTGCCTCTACCTGCCAGCGCGCAGATGGATAGGGCGGGCGAAGCGCGAAGGGATGGATGTCTGAGCGGTTGAAAGAGTCGGTCTTGAAAACCGAAGTATTGATAGGAATACCGGGGGTTCGAATCCCTCTCCATCCGCGAGGTCATAAGTTCTCTCTTGCGTTATCTATAGATAAGAACGAATCGGTAAGGTTTACAAGCTCGACTGATATGATGGATGGAATGGGTAGACGGTTGAGGTTATTGTGTGTTGATTTAGTTAGGACTTTGTCTCCCTTTCGTTATCTTCCGCCCCGGGTGGATTACCTGTGGGAGCTAAGTCGAAGATCTCGGTTGTCGTCGTGAGTGGTTGATAAACTGCGATTGCAGTTTTATTTAGGAAGTCCCAACGCTGTGAGGCTTAACAGACAAAGAAAACGATAGAGACTTCCGGGTATAAGATAAGGCGCTGTTAAGCCCTCGTATCTATCTCAGAAACAAACGCGTGAACTATAGACTTTAAAACATTATCCCAAAGAAAGCGGTGGATAGACCTTAATATATCACTTGACGCTTATAGTCACCCCGGCTTGTACCGAAGTCTATAGTAGGGAGAGAGGGGCCACCGTATAGTCTCTTTCCTTGTTCTCGCCAAGTGAGATCGCTTTCATTTCAATGAACTTTTTCCCCTATACCTATAGTACACCCTGAGATTTCTGGTTCTAAGAGCATGAGTATGTGGGACTTCTTTCTTAGGTAACCCATAAAGGCCTATGGAGCTAAGAAAGAAAAATAGACTTGATGACTTTATGTCCTGTGGAGCGGCGGGCGGATCCTTAAGGTTTTGCTGATCCATTCCCTGGAAGTAATACGAACGTCGCTGGTCGCCCTTAAGGATACAGGAGTATAGTATATTGTATCGCCCTTTATATATAAGTAACCCAAGCCAAGCAATATAGGTTAGGTTGACGGGGTTTGCGGTAAAAGTCAAATACTCCCGTCAAAGGTGTCAAACTTCGTCTATTATACCCGAGCTATATTGCCGTGGAGTATAGTAGGAAGGCCATTCAGTTTGTATTCATTCCCTAAACGACTGAACGAGCTATAGTTTCACCCTAATACGTCCTTAAGGACTAGTTCATACGGTTAGAATCATCGCCCTTATAGATCATTACTCCTTTTTTTAACGGGGAAGCACATAGGCCTATTGACTCAAGCGTTCACTGACGGTCCTTCGTATTCTCTTATAGGATACCCTTATGGGTCCCAAGGGTCCCGTAGTCTTATAGCTCCACGTCATAGTACCAAGACCGTCCAGGACATTCGACGTTGTTGGCAAGAAAACCCCCCGGCCCTAAATATTCGGGCGATCAAAAAGAAGGAAAAGCGTCCCCTTGACAGTAAGACGCTGGAGTATAGTAGGGTTGAATTCTTTTGAGATCGAAGAACCCCATGGATCAGCAAAGGCTTGGGTACGGAGATACTATACTTTATAGTATCTAATTATATACTAGACTACTTTTATAAAGACTACTAATCTTTCCTTTAATAGTATAGAACACAGGTTTGAATCGGCTTTAGCAGGAGCGATAATGAGACCAGCGGGAAGTCAAAGTCAGGCAGGCAAACAATATAGTCCCGGCCAGGCCCAGGCAGTGAGCTGTAAGCGATGTCAGGGCCCGCAGTAGAGAGGGAAGCTGTGACTGTAAGCTAAAAGTGTCCACTTGGTTCAGTCAAATCTAAGTCAGTATCAAGACGCTAAAAGAGAAAAAAGATTCTTCACAAAGTCTTCCACCAGGGGATGCTGTCATCAGCGGCATCTCCATCGGATAAAGAGCGCTTCGTGATTTCGTGATTAGGTGGTTAACGCTCTATACGCCTAAGCAGTGTTTGGTTACCAGTCGTCTTCTTTGCTCCTTTCTGATAGCGGGAAGGTTGAGTCCACCTGAACTGAATTATACGGCTAGTTATAGAGATGAAGGACCACTTCGTAAGGAGGTAGTTCGACGGTCTTTTATCTCGCGACCGGTGAAAGTTGGTTGAATAATTCGATGAAAGAAGCACATTCACCAGCCTTTATACCAACCCTTGCGCTAAGAGGTTACCCTTTTGATTCAGCCTTACCTTAAGGAACTGAGACCTCTGTTGAGTGAGTCCTCTCTCACTACCTCGCTATCTAATCAAGATAGTACCGCTAAAGATTACCATGGATTCCTCCTACCTCTTTTCATTTGAGAAGTTTTCGACTCTCTTTATCGCCAGGGGCCGCCTATAGCTCTCTTTGCTTTGGCAGAAAGCACTCTGTTAGATCGATAGATCGAATTCATTCAACAAAGTGGGAAGACAACGAGTGGATCGACCATTTTTGATAAGCGAAAAAGGTCAGTCTCCTTCCTTTGAAAGTTTGATGTATGCAAAAAAAAAAAGAGGTTTCGTCAACCTGAAGCCGCTAAAGCACTCCGAACGGCCTTTGATCGCCTTCCCGCTAGATGGACTATTCTAGCTGAGAGCTCTGGTTGAGCAGACACTGCTGGACTGATGACCCTTCCGTGCGCTTGCTTCCCTCTTCCGAGGGTGAAGATCGACGGTCTGGTCGAACACAGCTATCTCGCTCTCCTCTATTGATCGAGACCAGCTTCAGCCACTATTGCTAGGACGGGCTTACTTAGACTGAGAACTGAGATTATTTTCTCTGCTATGCTACTTTCCTCTTTCTTCCCTGAGGGCATTCCTTTCCTTCCAATAGAGCCAAACGGTCTTGCCCGGAACTGTATCCCCCCGATTCCTTCCCTTCGTCGAAGAAAACGATACCGAGAACACCATCCATAAATAAAGGTGCTTGCCCACTTGAAACCGATAAAATACCATCTGCATCTGATATATTGCAATTCGGGAGATACTTCGAAAGCTTACTGCCCGGAATCGGGACCCATGCTACTCTGTTCTGGTTGAAGTACCTTCTGACACTGCTGATTCCATCTTTCTATCGTTCGATCCCGCCTGTTGGTCGAGCGCAGCTCTAGTTCTCTTTCCCTTTCTTTGATCGAGCGCAGCGAGAAGCAAGTCTGGCGAACCTTGTGCTCAAAAGAAATTCCTTCTTTTCTTTCGAAGCCCGAAGCCTCGTTGGTTGATCCAGCTCCTGCTGCTCTGTCAAATGCCGTCACGTCAATCACGCTTATTCTCAATAAGAGTATGTCCGTCCATTAGATTCTTAGGCAATCCTTTTTCGGTGAGGCGGATGGAATCGAAAAAAAAAAAGGTTTCATAATTAGGGTCCTGTCCATAACGGGATGAATGAGCGAGCGTGCTTCGTCTTTCGAGCTCCTGCTTCTTTTGATTGAACCTACCCGGACCTAACTCCGTATTTGAAGCCTTTGTTGCGTACTAAGGCACGTAGGCTTTTTTCAGCCTTTGATGGGACAATCATTCTTTCTTCGGCGGGAGAACGCACTTTCTGCAGGACGAGGACAGAGTTACAAAAAGGGCTCTCCTATTCCTATATCATTCAGACGTCGGATGACCTCTCTTTCCCTTTCTGTTAATTCCTAGCTTGAAGACCTAGGCTTTGACGGTGGACGCCTATTCAAGGACTTGCCAACTAATTTAATAATGCAAATGATTTTCAAAAATAGCTGTTCAGTTGTGCAGTAATGGGGCGGTCTTAGCCTGAGTTTTTTGCTTATTCTGAGCTCGTGAAGGTAAAGGTAAGGCGCTTCTAATGTAAATTCAAATTTTGAATTCCCACTCTAATGAACATTCTAATTCAAAGTCTAATTTACCTTCAAAAAGTTCTAATTATAACTCCAAGTCACACTCGTCTTCGTCTTCTCATGTAAATTCGTTATCAGCTGCCTCTATACTATCATAAGGCAGACACCCTTGCTATAGGCGTCGTTAGGACGATCTGAGGGCATCTGTCTATACCATGGTAGAACGATTCGCCAGCGGTACTGGTATATACTCTGAGACTACAGAGCTGCTTGTGGAGATAAGTACGCGGGCTTCGATCTCGCACGCACAAATCCCACCACTGGAACTCGAGCCAAAAATGTAAGGAAAGGTCCCGGCTGCCAACCACGCTTCGCTGTATTGCAAAATCGGGAAGTGAAGTGAGGGAGGGGCTTTCACTCACGGAGTTGCGACGGGCCGCTAGTCCCCTGGTTCCTACGGGACTGTATATGGATAGGTTCGGAGAGCCAGCTACCCATTTGACAGCCACTCAGACCATCTAACGACACGGTAGGGCAAGCCGAGTGCAGGGAGGTGTGGTTATTTTAATACATTTCTCCTGGAGTTGCTGCTTCCTTCGTTCTGTGGTTTTGAGTTCCCTGTCTGTTTAAAGGTTAGGAGCGATGAGGAGGAGCATTGTGCTGCTTCAGTAGGGGCTCTAGATTGCGTTTAAAGTCCTGTCTTAACCACTCATATGAGGCGCCCCTCGCAAGATACCGCAGTTCGGTCTCTGATACGATTCTCAGAATTGACCTGCCCATTAGCAACGTATGCTCAGTGATTATTGTATAATCAATAAGATAAGTCAAGTGCGCTAAAAGAAACCTCGTAGCTCGCAAAGTAAAGTCGATCGGGCATTCCTATGGTTGATAAGCTCCGACTCCTTCTTCTCCTTTCCCCACATCTGATTCGGGGGATTCGGGATAAACAGGTGCTGTAGCCCCGGTTCGTTAGCATTCCGCCCTTCTTGGCAACACCAGAAGTCATCATTTCAACGGCAAACTCTATTCCGCCTTCACAACACGTTCCTAAGCGCTTGGTGGGTCCGGGTTATCTATGTACTGCCCAGGATCGCGGGCCCTTTCGTACACGGATTTTAGGGCATTTAGCTAGCCTATATCTCCGCTCTCGCTTCCGTACTCTTTTTCCTATCTCTCTCTCGATATCCTTCTTTCATCCTCGCTATCTTCCCAACGAAATTGATTGGTACACCATCCATCCTGTGCTTGGTTCATGGGAACTGCAAGTTTGACAATCAAAGGTTGGGATATCTCATTTGATCTCAGCAAGCCGCTTCGCGCTCAAAGCGAAAGCCAGATCGTCGAAGCTAGGATGCGTGAGAACTAGAGCTTCAAAAGAAGCCGTAGCGAGGCGACCGTAGGGAGGGTGGCCAGAGGCCCACTTGCTTCTAACCTTCTAACATAAATCAAAGATGTTGAATTGAACTTTCTTAACGCTTTTTCATCGTTCATTCCTGCGAATCTATCGCCTTACTGAGATTAATTTCCCGCGTACGTGCCTTTTTCCTACTAAGGAAGCTCCTTAGCATGCCGTCGATTAGCTAAAGCTTGCTTTTAGTCGTGCGAACGATACCCTCGCGAAGCGGATTCGGTTCCATCCTATACCTCCTATCGAACGGATTTCAATACAAATGGTTGTCCTTTTTGTTGCGATGATTTATTTTGTTCAAAGCGAGGCGAGCGGTGCTATTGTCCCCTTCTTTCTCCTAGCGCTCATTGACATCGTATGCGGGTCATCGGGATCGGGAACATCATATAAAAAATGACTTGATCCGTGAACGCTTGACAGCGCCTTGGCTTACCCAGCCAGGGAATGGACCAATTCCTTCATTCAATGCATATTGATTGAGAATCTGTGTAGGAGATCGGGTCGCGAACCTTCTCTCAGGTCCAGAGGGGAACTCTTAGTTAGGTCCCTCAGCGACTTGGATTGATGCCTATAGGTAACAGGAAGCTCGGGATTCGCGCCATGTATGTGGCACACAACTGGTTCTATCGATGCGAATCAACAAATCACAGGGAAGTTTGGTCTTCGGAATCAAGCGGCAAATCATGATACGAGAGGGGAGCTCTGACATGCCATTTAGTAGCACTCATGGGATCTGGTCAACAAAGGCGGAGCTATCCCTCAAAATAGAGAAGGGCGGGCAAACCCTTTCGAAAATGATCCAAGGGAGACGAGAGGAGAAGTGTTGTTTGCAAGCGAACCCTCCACGAGGCGGAGAGCCTTTCGATGAAGCCTGTACCCACTGGGAAAAAGGAATAATAGACCTTGCCAGAGTTTCCCGATAAGGGGTCTTAAACAACATAAGAAAAAGCTTCTGATAATGGAAGGCTGCTTTATCCACAAGAATGTCATAAAGGTGATCTCCGGTCTTCCTCAAAAAGACAGCTTTAGAGCGCAAGTCAAACTCATGATAGGCGAGCAATCACGCGCACATGGTTTAGCGGTTTGCTGTGCTCTGTGATCTTATTCTTCTCCAAGACCCGATGCTTTATCTGCTTCTTTAGCTTAGTAGGACTTCTTTCACGCTATTGCGTGAAACATTTGTTTGGTCTCCCACTGCTATCTATGCTAGCTTGAAAGGTATGGCTACTCTCTTGTTTCCTGCTGAACCTCCTTCCCAATACAGGCTTCGCAGCCATCCCTGCTTGCATTTTTTTTTTCAGTGTGGTCCGTTTTGAATATTGCCACTTCACTTCATTAAGTTACGGGGTTGGATGAAATAGCTATGCGCTACGGTGCTCGGTGCCGAAGTGAGCTTAGCCGCCCTAAGTGGCTGATTCTTCCTTACTTTAGCTGGTCGACAAACTGAATTGCACTCGGTCTGAATCCTAACTCGAGGAAGGGTTCGCTTGTGCTTCTATCTTAAGTATGGCAGGTGGAAAAAGGCATGAGGATGAGGAGAAGGGTATCGAGATAGCCTTTTTTCTATGGGGAAGGTCGAAGCCGGACAAGTTTATTATCACGATGTTAGACAGGCCGCAGGTTCTGAAAGAAAGAGAATGAAACCTGATACTAAGCTAGTATCATCCGTCGACTACGATTTAACTAAGCATCATCATCGGTCAGATCGATTCCAGAGTTACATAAAGGTTACTGGCCCACAAGTCAGTTTTGGGCTTGCCCCGTTACGTTAAGTAAGGATCAAAAAAATACCCATACACCCAGGTGCGAAGACCGGCCAGGAAGAGTAAAAGCCTAGAGGTTGACCCTTTGTAAAAGGATGGACTGACGCTTTGGTTGGTGACTCGCAAGGTTCTGGAGAACGAAAGGAAGGTTTAGTCATGATATAAGACCACGACTGAGCCAACCGATCGCCCAACAGCGAGCATTGATCCGCTTAAGTCCACCGGCAAAGAGTCGGTAGCAGCTTTCAGATCAAAAGAGAACCTTCTTCCCTTTCCACCTGTTTAAAGGTGCAGTTTGATTCAATGTCTCGTCCATGGGTATGGTATGCGCGAGAAAATCGTCATTAACCAATCATGGTAGGGAGGCAAGAGCCTATCTTTTATATAATTCCCTATGGGTACGCGAATATTCTCCTCTTACCAGCTCCTTCCTCAACTAAACCAAACTCACTGACCGCCCATGAAGGCACCATAACCGATCTGAGCGCAAGTGGGTAGTTTTGGACCAACCCACCGTTCAAACCAATCAAAGTCCTCGTTCGCCATCCGTCTATTCTGAGAGTCAAAGGCATATCTTGTCCTACCACAGGATTCCGGATGAGAAGAACTGTCCCAGGGCATGTTCTAACTGAAGCATACTCCCATAAGCGGAAAGCTCAAAGGGTAATGCAAGAAAGGCTGACTTAAGAGCTTTCTTCCAATAAAGTTCAGGTAGGGCATCCTTAGGGATCAGCCCATTGGGTACAGCCTTCCAGGTTGGTTCCCATCTTATCCCAATTTTAATAGGGATCAGGGATAGCCTGGGTATATACTATACTAGTACGAGATTCTGTCCAACCGACTTCATTTCTAAGACGACTGTCATCACTGACTCTTGGTCAGCACACTCCTTGGTAATACTCTCAAAGGCAGTCTTCGAAATTGGTTTTGCCAATTGGATGACTTTCCCAAGAGAGAGATAACTGGACTAGTTTGTCAGCTTTCTCACCCCCTTTGACCATCTCACGCCAATGAAACGACGGAATGATCCGAGGGTACCCTGATCGAGTTAGAGAGCCCGGCATTGGAGCTGAAGGGGAAGGAAAGAGGTTTTAAATCATATTTCTTTAAACAATAAAAGAAAGAGGTGGGTGCCATTGCTTTCAGCACCTTTCTACGCCTAACTAAGCAACTTGAAAACTATGACCATGAAGAATGCCTACCCTCATTGGGAGATTCCGAAGAAGACGACGCACAATCGTACCTCACCGGATCTCCACCGCCGAGTTTTGATAATTTAAACGGACCTGCTACTGAGCATATTGAAAAAAATTAAGGAGCTGGTGATGTTTCTGATGCAAGCGAAGATAGTCAAAATGAAGAATCCTCTGACGTTATCCTGCATCAGCCAATCTGCTACTGTTAGGCTTCACCGGAAATCTCCTAGCATGGTGGGAAAGATTACCAGATGCGGTCAAGTCCTCAATACTAAATTCTCACAAGAAAGATAGGTCCCGATGGGCTTCTGAATTCTTTTGGACAGCCGATACCTAATCCGGTAGAAAGCCTTCTTGCCACTATTCGCCTTCACTTCGGTGATTTCTCAGATGATACAATCAGTAAACACACTGAGATTCTTCCCAATCTGAGGATCAGGCAAGCTAGTTCCTCGTAAGCGCAACGATAAAAAGACAAGCAACTATGAGAAAGGCCAGCTAGGAAGAAAAAAACCAACCCGACAGGCATGCCGGCCAAGCAAGCCAAGGTTTTTAACCCTACTATGCTATATAGGTTAACGCCCTTTTATTTCATAACCTCGCTATCCATCCTTCGCCAATTCGCCGTCACATCTGTTGTTTCGCAATCCATCTCCCCAACAATTCCTCTTTACCTTTCTTTGGACCTCCTGTAGTGATACTAGGGGCACCACCGTCTTCGGTTGTAGAGATCTAACTCTCGTGCCCAGCTCTCGTGAATCCCTCCCTACCTTAAAATAACCAGTCAATGCGTTGAAATTGGACACATGCAGCCAAATGCACGATGTCTTAAGAAAGATCAGGCCCGGCCTCCCGGAAGCAAAGTCTGAAAAGGCGGAAAAGTCTTCCGTGTATGATGTGGCTACCCAGCTCAAAAGCATCCCAGCACAAATTTCCATTTGGGAGCGACTTTCTATTATTTGGAAAGGAAGCACATCGGGAATCATTTTATTGAGTGCTTCGCACACGTGCCTGAAAAAACTTCCCCCGAGCATGAGCTAGGAGTCAAATGATTGCCCAAATCCTGGCGCCAAAAATCATCACATTTTCGGATGACCCGTCGAAGGACGCAATCATGTCCGACCTCTCACCATCCCCCGGCAATGCCAACTAAACTCTTAAATGAGAGGCGAGTGACCGCTTCTCAATCAATTGATTCCGGAGCAAGCAGCTCTACTCCATCTTCTAATGCCGAGCCATCTTCCTCCTGCTACCATACCAATAACCAGATAGAACCCTGGGATAGCCATAACTAGGATCTTTCAAGGCCTCGGAAGGTACACCATTCATTGGAACCAATCCAGGGCATCTATCCGATCGTGGGCTACGGAGCTGCATCTAAGCAATCGAATTCCACTCCTTCCGCTCATCGATCTCGTTCCCGTGGACTAGGCCCGCCAACTGCATGACCTGGGTCTCTATCCGACGATCGAAGGGCTTCATCTTCAATTCCCTCTCCTGCTGGACCGGATCTTGGATACAAAGAAGGTGAGTCCAGGTCTCTTGCTCCAAGGCATTTGTATCTATTTGAAGCCCATCAGCCCCACCTAACGGCCAAGGAGCTAGCACCTGTTTTTATATTCCTCCCTACCTACTACGATATAGGTAACGCCCGCCCGCTTAGCCAGTCCATCACCCAGCAGTTCGAGGAGTTGGCCATCCATCCGGAATACTTATTTACGAGACTGTTCGATCGCCTCGAAAAAGTAAAGGGGGGTGGATCAGATGGCATTCCAGTATCCGACCCATCTCTTTCTGCCGATTCCCCATTTGTAGTTAACAACGTCGTCAACTCGTAACCGGGGACTAGAAGTCCGCCTCCCAAGACTACTCAATCCCTGCTGTATGCCCCGCTGCTGACCTTATCGAGACAATGGGAGTGCGTCTCATTTGAATAGACAGTCTTTACGAAAAAGTCTTTTTCTAAAGAAAAGTCTATTCAAATAAGCTGAACAAAGGGAGCAGGCTGGACACTCAAAGAATTCGATACAGCGGGGGGAATGAAGCCGATTGGATAATACTATATGTTTTTATGCTGACAGGGGAAACTGGCTTGCAGAGTATGTCTTTGATGACCGAATGAACGAGAAAAAGAAAAATTGCAGAGGGCCGCCCAGGAAGATCATCATGCTCGGCGGCTAAGGGAAAATAGGATCCGCCATGGCCTCAACCTGTGAATCGGGCTTTTTGCATCCAGGACTGCTAAGATTGAGGGCTTGCCGTCGGCAGTGACGAGAATCAATGTGTCGCCGTGGGATTCAGGGCTTTGAGAGCTAAAGGCTTGCGCTTTCTGCGGGCGACTATTCGACCGTACGCTTTTCGTTAAGAGAAATTGCTTTATAGACTTTATGGGGCAAAGCGAGCGGGCTGGGCTTGAGCTTCTGCTGGATCAGGCAAGAAGGGGCCGAGGTAAGAATACGATTCCCCAAAGTATAGGTTCGATTCAAAAGTCCTATTAAGCTCAAAAGAAAGAAGCACTGCCCTGGAAAGCTGATATTACGAAGTGGCATTTCAAGATACGAAAGCGGATCATGGGATGGCAGCCTGCCCACCAACCAGATATGAAAAATTTTGTTAATAGTCAAATTCCTCCATCTGTTGCTCTACATCGCGATAGACCAATTGCGTGGGCGGGAAATGGGAGAAAGATACGATCTAGTACGGAGCAGGTCTCGTCCCTTTTTTTCGAGGAGCCCCCGTTGTCGAAGGACAGATCATTAGTTGGAGACAAACAAAGTCTCATATCACAGCACTTCTCGAAGATCATGTTCTAAAGATCACTTATATATAATATAGTGATTGTGATCTTCGTCTAGAAGGGTGGCCCATACCTGACTTCGATGTGACGAGCCCCTTGCCTTTTTTGAGGCTTTCGGTCCCTTCTCGGCAAAAGAAGACGCAACAATCGAATTGTTGGGTATTTATGTTATGCCCAATTCTAGCGGATTGGCTATGTATATAAAGATCGTGGAATCACCTTTTCCATAACCCCGGTTTGGGGACTTTAACCCGATATTAGTGTAGTTGGGAGCCCCCGGAGTTTTCTTCTGCAAATAGGGCCTCTTTTCGAGCTAAAGGTTCTTCTTCTCCCGGGGGTCGGAATACGCCTTATGGCTTCTTCAAGTCTCATGTTAGATAGAGTGGCGGTACAGCTATCGCTCTACCCCCTTCGAGCTACTGAACACACATCTTTTCAGCTGGAATGAATTTACTTGCTGCTGAGCGCCTTTCAATAAGCTATGAAAACGGGGAAAGGGGCTGAGGCCCACACAAGCTTTAAAAAGTAAGATTTCCATTCTCCTAGGATCGTGACGGGATCGAGAGAGAAAGTCAACGACGGAACCCTGGGCTCTGTACTATAGGATGGTCCCGAGAAAAACATATGATCAAGGCGACCCGCATTTTAATAGGATTTGTTTAGAATCTCCTATGTTTCTGAGACTGCAACTGCGATCTATGAAGATGTAGATTAAATACTTTAGTTCCGTTTCGGCTGGTTGTGAAAGGTATATGACAAAAGCGGTACGTGAGCGAACTGCCTCCGCCTCCATTTGA
>JAULAV010001622.1:0-24433 GCA_030789695.1 Scilla litardierei | reverse complement strand
AAAAAGTCCGTTGGAACCGATTGATCGCCATCTTCAACTAAAAAGAAGAGAAGACAAAATTTGGCCGAAAAATCATATCATTTAATAAAAAGTTTCGTCTCTTTCAGAAAATGTAGAAAATAGAACCGAGCTCCAAAAATCAGAAAAATGTCAGTTGTAACAGGGAGATCGCCATTTAATATGTCATTTAATATGTAGATCCTTATCTTCCAGCAAATGTTGAAAATAAAACCAAACTCAAAAAAATCTGCAAAAATGTCCGTTGGAATCGGGAGATCGCCATCTTCAACTTAAAAAAAGAAAACAAAGGTTGCCAAAAAATAATATCATTTAATGAAGAGATTCAAATTTTGCAGAAAAAGAAGGAAATAGATTCGAGCTAAGAAAAATCCGCAAAAATTTCCGTCGGAATCGGGAGATCACCAAATTTAACGAAAAAAGAGAATACAAAATTAGGCCAAAAATCATATCATTTAATAAAACGGTCGATATCTTGTAGATAATACAGAAAATAGCACAGAACTTAGAACAATCTGTAGAAATATCTGTTGGAACAGGGAGATCCCAATCGTCAACGAAAAAAATAAAAAAGACAAAATTGGGCCGAAAAATCATATCATTTAATAAAACGATCGAGAAGATACAGAAAATCGCACTGAGTTAGAAAAATCTGCAAAAAATATCCGTTGGAACTAGGAGACCGCCATCTTCAAGTGAAAAAATAAGAGAAAACAAACATAAGCTATAAAAATCACATCATTTAATAAAAAGATCCATATCTACAATAAAATGTAGAAAATAATCTTAAGATCAGAAAAATTCTCAAAAATTTCCTTTGGAACCAAGAGATCGCCATCTTCAATTGAAAAATAAGAGAAGGTAGGCTAGAAAAACATATCATTTAATAAAAAGATTCATATTTTACATAAAATGTATTAAATAGTCCTGAGCTGAGAAATATCGGTAAAAATGTCCATTGGAACCGGGATATCGCCATCTTCAACTAAAAAAATAAGAGAAAACAAAATTAGGCAACAAAAATCAAATAATGTAATAAAAAGATTCATATCTTCCAGAAAATGTAGTAAATAGTCTTGATCTCAGAAAAATCCGCAAAAATGTCCTTTGGAATCGGGCGATCGCCATCATCAACTGGAATATAAGAGAAGACAAAATTAGGCCAAAATACCATATCATTTAATAAAAAGATCGACATCTTCAACTAGAAAATAAGATAAGACAAATTTAGGCTAGAAAAATCATATCAATAAATAAAAAGATCCGTATCTTTCATAAAATGTGGAAAATAGCACCAAGCTCAGAAAATGATATATAAAAATCTTTTCAGTTGAAGATGGCGATATCCCGATTACAATGGACATTTTTATAGACGAAGATGATGATTAGCCGGTTCCAAATTTTGTCCTCTCTTATATTTCAGTTGAAGATTACGATTTCCCGGTTCCAAGGGACATTTTTGGCCTAATTTTGTCTTCTTTGATATCATTTAATAAAACATTCCATATCTTCCAGAAAATGTGGAAAATAGCCCGGAGCTCAAAAATATTCGCAAAAATTTCTATTGGAATCGGGAGATCGCCAACTTCAACTGGAAAATAAGAGAAGAAAAACTTAGATTATAAAAATCATATCATTTAATAAAAAGATCCAAATCTCCCAAAAATGTAGAAAATAGCTCAGAGCTCAGGAAATTCCGCAAAAATGTCCGTTGGAACCGGGAGATCGCCATCTTCAATTAAATATAATAGAAGACAAACATAAGCTACAAATATAAAGAATAAAGAATTAAAATGATTCACCGAGCTCCGAAAATCCGCAAAAATGTCCATTGGAACCGGGAGTTCGCTAATTTCAACTGAAAAATAAGGGAAGAAAATTTGGCAATAAAAATCATATCATTTAATATAAAGATTCTTATTTTCCATAGAATGTAGAAAATATCCCGGAGCTCAGAACAATCAACAAAAATATCAGGCGGAACCGGGAGATTGTTAAATGTAACGAAAAAAGAGAAGACAAAATTAGGCCAAAAAAGCCTATCAGTTAATAAGACGATCGATATCTTACAGATAATCCAAAAAATTGCCCAAAGCTCAGAAAAAATGCACAAAAATATCCTTTGGAACCGGGAGATCATCATCATCAACAAAAAAAAGAGAAGACAAAATTAGGCCAAAAAATTTTATCTTTTAATAAAAAGATCGATATCTTACAGAAAATACAGAAAAGAGTCTCGAGGTCAGAAAAATCCGTAAAAATGTCTGTTGGAACTGGTAGACTGCTATCATCAATTGAAAAATATAGAAGCCAAAATTAGGCTAGAAAAATCTTATCATTTAATAAAAAGATCCAAATTTTCTAGAAAATGTAAAAAATAGCCTCAAACTATGAAAAATCCGCAAAAAATGTCCGTTGGAACCGAAAAATTGCCATATTCAAATGAAAGATAAGAGTAGATAAAATTAAGCCAAAAAATCATATCATTTAATAAAAAGATACATATCTTCCAGAAAATTTAGTAGTAGGTTCGAGCTTAGAAAAATCTGCAAAAATGTCTGTTGGTACCGAGAGATCGCCATCTTCAACTAAAAAAATAAGAGAAGACAAAACTAGGCTATAAACATCATGTCATTTAATAAGAAAATCCATATATTCTAGAAAATATAGAAAATAGCCTTAAACTCAGAAAAATCCGTAAAAATGTCTGTTGGAACCGAAAGATCACTATATTCAACTGAAAAATAAAAGTAAACAAAATTAAGCCAAAAAATCATAACATTTATAAAAGATACATATCTTCCAGAAAATGTAGAAATAGGCCCGAGCTCAGAAAAATCCGTATAAATGTCTATTAGTACCGGGAGATCGCCACCTTCAACTGAAAAATAAGATAAGACAAAATTTGGCTATAGAAATCAAATCATTTAATAAAAGATCTATTTCCTATAGAAAATGTAAAAATACAATCGATCTCAGAAAAATATGCAAAACTATCCGTTGGAACCGGGAGGTTGCCATCTTCAAGTGAAAAATAAAAGAAGACAAAATTAGGCTATAAATATAATCTATTTCAATAAAAAAGATCCATATCTTCTTGAAACTACAAAAAATAGTCCCGAGCTCAGGAAAAATAGGCAAAAATGTCTGTTGGAGCCGAAAAATAAGAGAATGCAAAATTAGGCAAAAATCCAATCATTTAATAAAACATCCATAAATTCCAGAAAATTTAGAAAATAGCCCCGAGCAAAGAAAAATCTGCAAAAATGTCCGATGTAACCGGGAGATTACCGTGTTCATTTGAAAAATGAGAGAAGAGAAACTTAGGTTATAAAAATCATATAATTTAGTAAAACAACCATATCTTTCAGAAAATGTAAAAAATAGCCCCGAGCATAGAAAAATCTGTAAAAATGTCCGTTTGAACTGGAAGATCGCCAGCTTCAACTTAAAAATAAGATATGAAAAAACTAGGCCAAAAAATCAAATCATTTAATAAAACGATACATATCTTCCAGAATATGTAGAACATAGCCATGAGCTTAGAAAAATCCGCAAAAATGTCCTTTGGAACCGGGAGATCGCCAACTTGAACTGGAAAATAAAAGAAGACAAAATTAATCCAAAAAATCATATCATTTAATAAAAGATCCATATCCTCCAAAAAAGTAGACAATACCCGCGAGGTTAGAAAAATCGGCAAAAATATCCGTAAAAATCATATCATTTAATACAACGATTAATGTCACACAGAAAATTTAGAAAGTAGTCCAGAGCTCAGTAAAATCCGTAAAAACATCTGCTGGAACCGGGAGATCGCTATCTTCAAAGAAAAAATAATAGAAGGGAAAATTAGGCCAAATATTATACCATTTAATAAAAAGATCCATATCTTCCATAAATTATAGAAAATAGCCTCAATGTCAGAAAAATCCGAAAAAATGTTTGTTGGAACTGGGCGATCGCCATTTTCAACCAAAAATTTAGAAGATATACTTAGGCTATAAAATCATATCATTTAATAATAATATCTATATATTCAATAAACTGTAGAAATAGTCCCGATCTTAGAAAAACTCGTAAAAATGTCTGATAGAACTGGGAGATCGCCATATTCAACTGAAAAATAGGAGCAGACAAAATTTGGTTATAAAAATCATATCATTTAATATTACGATTAATATTATACAGAAAATGTAGAAAATACTCGGGACTTAGAAAATCCGCAAAAATGGCCATTGGAACCGGAGATCGCCATCTTCAATTGATGTTTACGGGTGTTTTCTCACCACTGAATCGTTGGCCGTATGATGGACGGTCAACATGGTCAAGGAGTCAGATGAGACCCCTTGGTTTCGTCAAGTGTGTGATTGCCTGACAGGGTAGCTTCGATCCTTACAATGGCTCTTCAAAGAGTGGCCTCGACGTGTCGGCGCGAGCGGGCTCGTTGATGGGAGCGCTCGGCCTCGGTTAGCAACGTGCAGAGGGGTAGCCTTGGTACAGTTGGATCTGCTCGGCCTTGGTTGACAAAGTAGCTCGTCAGGGGCGAGCGGGCTCGTTGCTGGACGCGCTCGGCCTCGGTCGATGTGGCGCTGAGGAGTATCCTCGGTGTCGCGGGATCAGCTTGGCATGGACAGACAAAGAAGCTCGTCAGGGGGGCCGGACCTTGGTTCTGGCCAAGTCCCCTCCGATGCCTAAGTCAAAACGGATCTGTATGATGCACGGAGGGACCGGTACGACTCACAGGGTGGCCAACACGCGCGTCCTCGGACCAAGCTAGGGGAGGGAATATAAAGTGGAAAACAAGGTCTTTGTGTAGAATACCTCCGTCTATTCATATCTGGGGCCAGCTCCCTTTCTTCGTTGCCTCTTGAGTTCCTTTATAGGGGTCCTTCCACATCGTTTCCCTGTCCACGTCCCCCATTTTCTGCCCCAATGATCCGCCTCCTTTAAGGTGCCTTCTTGCGCCATGAAGGTGGGTTAATGGGTCCATTAATGGTCATTTAGGGGGAGTGTTTTGGGGAGCGGTTAACTCCTGCTATCGTGGGCTAACAAAGCACACATCCCGATCGTGGTCGACCCGGTATCATGTCCTCGTGAGGGCCTCGTCGGTCGGCCCAAACTCCTTTTGGAGGCCTCCCGCTTCCAATGTGGGCTTGGGTCGCTCGCTCTTGGGCCGTCCCAAGATGGCTGTATCAATTGCTCCCATCGCTTGGGCCGTTCAGATTCTGCATGTCACGTCCCGCTTCCTATTATACTTGGGAGCGAGGGCGCGAGCGGGTCCGCATGTGCTTAAAGCAAAGAAGAAGTACTTTTTGGTTTTCTTCCTTCTTTGACTTAAGCACAATAAGCGCCTGTGTATGACTACATGGCAGGTTCTTGCATGCAACTCAAACAACACAAATAATTTTATTTGTTTAGATTCCAAGTCTCAGAAGAATTACAACAGTGAATGAATGAAAAGGGACAGGGTCATAAAGCCCATACAAATTATGGAAGAAACAACAAGTACAAAGATGCTGCAAAGGCACATTGCTCCTCAGCGAGGGAACTTAGCGACAAGGCACTCATGGTCAACCTGCTCGGTATCTAGGCTCGCTCCTCTGCAAATCTGTCTAATGCCTGACTTATATTTCACAAGACAAGGAAATATACGTCAGCGAGGGTCGCTCGGCAAGATTTAAAGTATTAAGTAGAAAAGACACTCGGTAAGATTTTCAAAATCATTTCATGATTCCAATAATTAAAACATAGCAGTGTAAGAAAGCAATGAGCATGATAAGTGTGGTGTACAAAGTAACAAACATGGCAAGTGTAGTGTGCAAAGCAGTGGCATGACAAAAGTAGTGTGCAAAGTAACAAACATGGAATGTGTGGTGTGCAAAGCAGTGGCATGGAAAAAGTAGTGTGCAAAGTAACAAACATGGCAAGTGTAGTGTGTACATCAATGAGTATGGCAAGTGTAGTGTGTACAACAATAAGCATGGCAAGTGTAGTGTGTACATCAACAAGCATGGCAATTTTATTAAAGGCGATAACATGGCATTGCTATTACAAGGAAAACAACATCAGTTTTAAATGTTAAACAGTTGGCAGACTGACTAAAGGAAAGCTGTAGTAGTTCTAACATGTCCATATATCCATTTCAAACAATTCAATAGTGTGTGCAAGTTCGTGACTAAGGCTCACGTCGTTAGACGACTAGTAAGTGGATCTACCTTCAGGTGCCCTGAGAGGTAGTTCGTTTACTACTGGCTAGTGCCCGCGAACCCAACCCCACCCAAGTGTTATTTATTGTCTGGACCACGAGCCAGATACGGCCAACTGAGCCATCAGGAGTTATAGTGCTGGCACAAGCCAGAGTAGCCAAACAGGCCATTTAGTTCTATGATTTGCCAAACAGGCCGCATGTTCAATAATTTGCCAAGCAGGCCGCATGTTCAATAATTTGCCAAACAGGCCGCATGTTCAATAATTTGCCAAACAGGCCACATGTTCAATAATTTGCCTTTTGCCACATTACAATGCATCCTTCAATTACTATAAACATGTCCACACGCACACACATATATCTAATCTTGTGATGCACCAGAAGTAAACATATGCAATTAGAGATGAAGCAGTAGTTAAGACGTGGAAAAAGGCACAACTTGCATATCAGAATATCTGGGTCCAAGCAATTAAATGCAACGATTACAAAATATGTACACTTGCCTATCGGAATATCTCAAAACAACAATCAAAAGCAGCAGTAAAAATGTGCACTTGCCTGTTATAGTCGATTTCGGATGTCCAGGCGGTAGCGTATGTAATTTTTCTACGAGGTTAGATCCATGATATCAAGCCAAGGAACCTTTCATAATCCTAAATCTGCATACCATCCTACCTTACGCATACAGATTTAATAGATATAAGTGTACTTATATTAATTCTAACCAAATGATAATATAAGAGCTAATATGCCTACAGTACTTATAAAGTAACATATAATGTAACTTAAATCTTATAACATATCACAGATTCACATCTAACTAAATTATAATATATCACAACTAACATTACTCTTTATAACCTATAATATAAATTTAATATAAATACTGTCCATTCATTGCATAACCTATATAATGTATAGCATCAGTTCAATAATGTAGACTTACATTTGTTCCTGATCGCTCTCATTGGTGTTGGGTCGGAGGCTGGGAGCAATGGGAGGTTAGAGCTGCGTTCGGTGGTCGGACGAGGTGGTCGGGCGAACGACGAAGGGTTGTGGCGACGATGAATCGGGGTCAGGCGGTCGGCCGTTGTGGTGACGGCACGTCGGTGTGTGGATGCTGCGAGTTAGGAGGAGGGGTGTTTGGTGCGGCGACACCATCGAAGGGGTTTGCCGGAGTTAGGAGGTGAATGACAGAGGCTGGTCCGGTGGAGGCAAGGATGGGAAAACGCAGCAAGTCAGAGGGCGTGGCTGCGTGGGTCATCGGAGCGCGGCAGGTCGCGGCATCGGCGCAGGAGAGGGATGCAGCGGCAGGGCACTGGGGGTAGCTTTGCAGGCTGTGAGGGAAGGCTGAGGCGGTTCCATGGCGAGCTGGAGGCGTGGGTGTCGAACGGAGTTGAGGGCAGAGGGTGTCGGGCTGGGGGGTCCTCTGTTTCGAATAGAGTAGGGAGGATGAGGGGCAGGGTGGAGGATTCAAGGTGTTGGGATTCGTACGGTGGCTAGGTTTGAGGTCGCCGATAAGGGGCTCGGTGGGAAGGTGTAGCGGCTTCCTGGAGGCGATCGGAGTGTGCTGAGCTTCGGGGGAAGGGAGTCTGCGGGTCTTGGCAAGATGGGGTGAACGAAGAGGAGATGGGCGGGTCTATGGCGGTCGTCGGTAAGGCGCCGAAGTGTGGGGGAAAATAGAGAGGGCGGTGATGGCTAGAGAGTGGCCAGGGCGATGCGACAGGGCATCGACGATGGCTCGTGACCGTCGGGATCTGGGTTTGGGGCGGAGGTCGAGGCCGTGGATTGGGTATTGCGTCCTGCGGTTTTGTCGGATCGGGTGTTGGAACTGGGGGTCGATGGGTGTTTTGGGTTATCCGCCGATGATGGGAGAGCGGCCGTCGACGTCGGGGCGAAGTCGTGGCAATGGGCGTTGGCTTCGAACGGAGGCGGCAACAGGCGGGCTGAGGGGGGGTTGGCGGAGGCTCGGATGTGGCAGAAAGTGTTGGAACAGGGGAGGGTGCCGCTTGGGAAGGAGTTGATGCCCGTCGGAGTCGAAGAGGGGCAGCGTTTGCTGGGGAGGTGGGCTCGTTGGAGTGGGTTCTGGTCGGTGGCGGGATGAGTCGTCGAACTGGAGGTATGCATGGTAGTGGCTGGCGGAGCTTAGGATTTGTCCGAGGTGGTTGAGTTTGTCGGTGGTCGGTGGTGGTCGGTGGTTAAGGGAGTCGGTCTTGAGGGTAGTTGAGGTCACGGGAGGAGGCTCGGATGGGGTGACAGTGCTTGAGTTGTGGTCGGAGGAGGGTTGTGAAGTTGCGGCTGCCGGTGGACGGAGGAAGAAAGGTGGGCGGGGTCATGGTGGTGTTGCCGGAAGTTGGGGATGTTAGCGGCGAGTTGAGGGGGAGAGCGGGGTTCGACAATGGAGAAAGTGCAGCTGGGGTAGGAGCCTTGGGGTTGGGTTTCATTGGAAGGAGGAGGAAGAAAAAGTAACGCGAGGGGGTGGGTTTTGTAACCGTTGGAAAGAAAAATATGGAGGTGGCAGTACTTTGCAGAAGGGAAAAATAGTTTGCAGGCTTCTGTTTGTGATTTGGGTTTGATTTGTAGAGGGGCTACGGTTTTATCTTTCTTTGCATTTTGGTAGGGTTAAATGCTAAGGAAATAAAGGAAAGATTTTGAATCAACAATATTCATGGAGGGTTAGGAAAAATAGGAAGGGTTATAAAAGTAGTAGTTTTAATTAAAATGATTTGATTAGGGAAATTATTAGCAAAGGATAATTAGGAAAGTTTGAGTTTTAGAAGAAATATTTATTAGGGAATTTAATACTAATTTTTTTTAAAATGTTTTTGATTAGAAAAATTAATAGCAATGATTTTAAAGGAATGTTTGAATTATAAATATTAATTGGAAAATTAAAGCTAAGTTAATAAGGAAGGTTTGAATCATACTAAAAATTAGGGGATTAATGGGTTTAATGAGGGAGAATAATACTAATTTAATCTAGCTTTAATTAGGGTCAAAAAAGAAAGTTTACGAAAGGGTTTGAATTTGAATTTTGAAAACATTTGAATTTTGAAAGTTTAAAACATTAATAACAAATTTAAATAAACTAGCCTAATGCAAGTATACTAATGAGACCAACACATCAAGGATAATATGAGATTATTATAAATGAAATTATGGGTTGGATATGATTGGTCTAGTTTATAAAAGATTTGATTTGGATATTGATTTAGTAAAAGATATGATTTGGGTGATCCGTTAACTAAGATATCTGATATATATTGGGATTAGATTTGATCATTAAATAAAACTATAGATAACTTCCATATAATACAGAAAATAGCCTAGAGCTCAGAGAAATCCATAAAAATGTCCGTTGGAACCGGGAGATCTCCATATTGACGAAAAATAATAAAAGAAGAGAAAATTAGGCAAAAAATAGTATCATGTAATAAAACGATCGATATTTTCCAGAAAATGAAGAAAATTGCCTCGAGGTCAGAAAAATCCGCAAAAATGTCCGTTGGAACCGCGAGACCGTCATCTTCAACTGAAAAATAAGAGAAGACAAACTTAGGCTATAAAAATCATATCATTTAATAAAAAGATTCATATTTTCCAGAAAATATAGAAAATAGCCCCGAGCTCAGAAATATTCGGAAAAATGTCCGTTGGAACCGTGAGATTGCCCGTTTCAACTGAAAAATAAGATTAGCCAAAAATAATATCATTAACTAAAAAGATACATATCTTCCAGAAATGTAGAAAATAGCCCCGAACTAAGAAAAATCCGCAAAAATGTCAATTGGAACCAGGAGATCACCATCTTCAACTGAAAAAATAAGAGAAGACAAAATTCGGCCAAAAATCATACATTTAATAAAAATATCTTATTTTTTCAAAAATGTAGAAAATGGCCCAGATCTCTGAAAAGTCCGCAAAAATGTCCGTTGGAATCGGGGAGATAACAATATTCAACTGAAAAATAAGAGAAGATAAAATTAGGATGTAAAAATCATATGATTTAATATACATATACATATCTTATAGAAAATATAGAAAATCGGCCTAAGCTCAGAAAGTTCGCAAAAAATTCTGTTAGAACTGATAGATCACCATTTTCAACCGAAAAAGAAGAGAAGACAAATTTAGGCCAAAAAGATATATTATTTAATAAAAGATACTTATCTTTCAGAAAACTTGGAAAATAGTCCCGAGCTCAGAAAATTTCGCTAAAATGTATGTTGGATCCGGAACATCGCCATCTTCAACTAAAAAAATAAGAGATGACAAAATTAGGCAAATAAATCATATCATTTAACGAAGAGATCCAAATATTTCAGAAAATGTAGAAAATAACCCGAAGCTCTTCCAAAAATGCAGAAAATAGTCCCGAGCTCAAAAATATCTGAAAAATGTCGAGTGGAAGAGAGAGATCTCCATCTTCAAGTGAAAAATAAGAAAAATAAAAAATTAGGCCAAAAATCATATCATTTAATAAAAATATCCATACCTTCCAGAAAATGTAGAAAATAGTCTAGAGCTCAGAAAAGTCCGCAAAAATGTCTGTTGAAACTGGGAAATCGCCATCTTCAACTGAAAAATAAGAGAAGACAAATTTAGGCTTTAAAAATCATATCATTTAATATTGAGATCAATATCTTACAGAAAATGTAGTAAATAGCCCCGAGTTTAGAAAAATCTGCAAAAAATTCGTTGAAACCAGCAGATCATCATCTTCAACTGAAAAGGGACAGAAGACAAAATTAGGCTAAAAATCTTATCATTTAATAAAATGATACATATCTTTCAGAAAATGTAGAAGTTGCCCCAAGCTCAGAAAAATCCGCAATAATATCCGTTGGAACCGGGAGATCGCCATCCTCAACTGAAATTTAAGTGATGAAAAAATTTGGCTATAAAAGTCTTATCATTTATAAAGATCCAAATCTTACAGAAAATGTAAAAAATAGCCCGGAGCTCAGAAAATCCGTAATAATGTCGGTTGGAACTGGGAGATCGCCATCTTCAATGAAAAAATAAAAGAACACAAAATTAAGCCAGAAAATCATCACATTTAATAGAACGATCAATATTTATCCGAAAATTCAGAAAATAATCCCGAGCTAAGAAAAATCTGCAAAAATGTCCATTGGAACAGAGAGATCGCAATCTTCAATAGAAAAATAAGAGAACAAAATTATGCCAAAAATCATATATTTAATAAAAAGATACATTTCATCCAGAAAATACAGAAAATAGCTACGAGCTCAGTAAAATCTGCAAAATGTCCGTTTGAACCGGGTGATCGACATCTTCAACTGAAAAATAAGAGAAGATAAATTTAGGCCATGAATGATATCATTTAATAAAAAGACATATATCTTCAATAAAATGTAGAAAATAGCACCGAGCTCAGAAAAATCCGAAAAATGTCTGTTTGAACTGGGAGATCCCTATCTTCAACTGAAAAATAAGAGAAACAAAATTAGGCCCTAAGAATCATATCATTTAATAGATAGATATACATCATCTAGAAAATGTAGAAAATAGCACCAAGCTCATAAAAATCTGCAAAAATGTCCATTGGAATTGGGGTATCGCCATCTTCAACTAAAAAATAAGAAAAGACAAAATTAGCTATAAAAATCATACCATCAATTTAAAGATCCAAATTTTACAGAAAATGTAGAAAATAGCTAGTAGCTGAGAAAAATCCATAAAAATGCCCGTTGGAACCGGGAGATCGCGATCTTAACCTGAAAAATAAAAGAAGACAAAATTAGGCCAAAATTTCTATCATTTAATAAAAAGATCCATATCTTCCAGAAAATATTAAAAAAGCCCCGAGCCCAGAAAAATCTGCAAAAAAGGAAAACAGAGATCGTCAACTTCAATTGAAAAAGAAGAGAAGATAAATTAGGCCAAAAAATCATATCATTTAATAAAGAGAATCATATCTTTTAGAAAATATTGAAACTAGCCTCGAGGTCAGAAAAATTTGCAAAAATGTCCTTTGGAATCGGGAGATCGCCTTCTTCAACTGAAAAAAATAAGGGATGACAAAATTAGGCTATAAAAATCATATCATTTAATAAAAAGATTCAGATTTTACAGAAAATGTTGGAAATAGCATAGAGCTCAAAAAATCCGCAAAAATGTCTGTTGGAACCAGGAGATTGCCATCTTCAGCGAAAAAAAAATAAGAGAAGACAAAATTAGGCCAAAAAATCATACCATACGAACCATATCTTTCAGAAAATACAGAAAATAGCTCCGGGCTCTGAAAAATCTGCAAAAATATCTGTTGAAACCAGGTGATCGCCATCTTCAACTGGAATATAACAGAAGACAAAATTAGCCATAAAAAATTATATTATTTAATAAAGAATTCCATATCTTATAGAAAATGTAGAATATAGCACCAAACTCAGAAAAATCCGCAAAAAATGTCTGTTGGAACCGAAAGATCGTCATATTCAACTGAAAAATAACAGTAGACAAAATTAAGCCAAAAATCATATTATATATAAAAAGATACATATCTTTGAGAAAATGTAGAAATAGGCCCGAGCTCAGAAAAAATCCGCAAAAATGTCTATTGGTTTCGGGAGATCGATATCTTCAACTAAAAAAATAAGAGTAGACAAAATTAGGCTATAAAAATCATATCATTTAAGAAAAAGATCCATATCCTATAGAAAATGTAAAAATACAATCGATCTCAAAAATATCTGCAAAAATGTTTGTTGGAACCGGGAGGTTGCCATCTTCAACTTAAAAATAAGAGAAAACAAAATTAGGCTATGAAAATAATCTATTCAATACAAAACATCCATATCTTCCAAAAAATGCAGAAAATAGTCTCGAGCTCCGGAACAATACGTAAAAATGTCCGTTGGAACCGGGACATTGCCATCTTCAACTGAAAAAAATAAAAGAATACAAAATTAGGCAAAAACTCCTATCATTTAATAAAATATCCATATCTTCCAGAAAATTTAGAAAATAGCCACGAGCTCAGAAAAATCTGCAAAAATATCCGATGGAACCAGGAGATCGCCATCATCAATTGAAAAATAAGAGAAGAGAAACATAGATTATAAAAATCAAATTATTTAATAAAACATCCATATCTTTCAGAAAATGTAGAAAGTAGCCCCAAGCTCAGAAAAATCCACAAAAAATGTCTGTTGGAACTTGGAGCTCGCCATCTTTAACTTAAAAAATAAGATATGACAAAATTACGTCAAAAAATCATATCGTTTAATAAAACGAGACATATCTTCCAGAATATGTAGAACATATCCATGAGCTTAGAAAAATCCGCAAAAATGTCCGTTGTAACCGGGAGATCGCCAACTTGAACTGGAAAAAATGAGAGAAGACAAAAATTAAGCCAAAAAGTGGAAAATACCCTGAACCGTAGAAAAATCCGGAAAATGTCCATTAAGACCGAATGAATGCCATCTTTAACTGAAATATAAGAGAAGACAAATGTAGGTCAAAAAATCATATCAGTAAACATAATGATTGCCTTCTTTAACTGAAAAATAAGAAAAGACAAAATTCGGGTATAAAAATCATATCATTTAATAAAAAGATGTATATCTTCAATAAAATGTCGAAAATAGCCCGGAGCTCAGAAAAATCCGAAAAAATTGCCGTTGGAACCGAGAGATCGCAATTTACAGCTAAAAATAAGAGAAGACAAAATTAAGATATAAAAATCATATCATTTAATAAAACGATTTATATCTTCCATAAAATGAGGAAAATAGCACGGGGCTTTAAAAAATTCACAAATATGTCTGTTGGAACCGGTAGATCGTCGTCGTCGTCAGAAAATAAGAGAAGACAAAAGTTGGCCAAAAAAAATTTCATTTTAAAAAAGATTCATATCATCCAAAAAAATTAGAAAATTTCCAGGCGCTCAGAAAAATCCTCAAAAATGTCAATGGGAACCGGGCGATCGCCATCACCAATTGAAAAGTAAGAGCATAAAAATTAGGCCAAAAAATCATATCATTTAATAAAAAGGTTCATACCTTTCAGAAAATATAGAAAATACTCCCGATCTCGGAAAAATCGCAATAATGTCCATTGGAACCCAGAGATAGCCATCGTCAGAAGAAAAGTAAGAGAAGACAAAATTAGGCTTTAAAAATCATATCATCTAAAATAAAGATGCAAATTTTATTGAAAATTTAGAAAATAGTACGGAGCTCAGAAAAATCCGCAAAAATATTAGTTGGAACTATGCAATTTCCATCTTTATCGGAAAAAAATAATTGAAGTGAAGAATAGGCCAAAAATCATATCATTTAATAAAAAGATATATATCTTCAGAAAATATAGAAAATAGTACTAAGCTCAGAAAAATTCGCAGAAATGTCCGTTGGATTCAGGAGATCGCCATCTTCAACTAAAACATAAGAGAGACAAATTACACTATAAAATCATATGATTTAATAAAAATATTCATGTCTTACAAAAAATGAAGAAAATAGACTGGAGCTCAGAAAATTCCGCAAAAATGTCTGTTTAACCGAGAGATTGCCATTTTCAACGAAAAAATATAAGAGATGACAAAATTAGGCCAAAATCATATAATTTAATAAAAAGATCCCCATCTTCAGGAAATGCAGAAAAACAGCCCGAACCGTTGAAAATCCGGAAAAATGTCCGATGGAACTGGGAGATCGCCATCTTTAACTTAAAAATAATAGAAGACAAACTTAAGCTATAAAAATCAAATCATTTAATAAAAAGATCCAAATCTTCCATAAAATAAATAAAATAGCAACGAGCTCAGAAAAATCTAAAAAAATTACCGTTGGAACAGGGAGATCGTTATGGTCTACTTAAAATAAGAGAAGACAAATTTAGGCAAAAAAATCATATCAGTTAATATAAAGATTTTTATCAACTAGAAAATGTAGAAATATCTCCGAGCTCGGAAAAAATATCTGTTCGCACCGGGACGTCGCCAAATTTAACGAAAAAATAGAAGATAAAATCAGGCCAAAAAATCAAATCATTAAATAAAACGATCGATATCTTTCATATAATACAGAAAATAACACAGAGCTATTAAAACAACAAAAATGTAGAAAATGACATCAAGCCGTGAAATGTTCGCAAAAACGTCCGTTGGAACTTGATCGCCATCATCAACTGAAAAATAAGAGAAGAAAAAATTAGGGTGTAAAAAATCTAATCATTTAATATAAATTTCCATATCTTGCAGAAAATATAGAAAATAGCTCCAAGCTCAAAAAAGTTCGCAAAAAAGTCCGTTAGAACCAGTATATCGCCATCTTTAACACAAAAAGAAGAGAAGACAAAATTAGGCCAAAAAATCATATCATTTAATAAATTATACATATCTTTCAAAATTGTAGAAAATAGCCCCGAGCTCAAAAAATTTCGTAAAAATGAACGATGGAACTGGGATATCGTCATCTTCAATTGAAAAATAAGAGATGATAAAATTCGGCAAAAAAATCATATCATTTAACGAAAAGATCTTTATCTTTTAGAAAATGTAGAAAATAAACCGGAGATCTTCCAGAAAATGTAGAAATTAGACCTGAGCTGAAAAAATGTCCAATGGAAGAGAGAGATCGCCATCTTCAACTGAAAAAATAAGAAAAGACAAAATTGGGCCAAAAAATCATATCATTTAATAACAAGATCCATACCTTCCACAAAATGTAGAAAATAGTCTGGAGTTCAGAAAAATTCGCAAAAATGTCCATTGAAATTGGGAGATCGTCTTCTTCAACTATAAAAAGAGAAGACAAAATTTAGGCTTTAAAAATCATTTCATTTAATATAGAGGTCCAAATCTTACAGAAAATATAGAAAATAGCACCGAGCTCGGAAAAATCCATAAAAAAGTTCGTTGGAACCAGCAGATCGTCATCTTCAACTAAAAAAGAAGAGAAGACAAAATTAGGCCAAAAAATCATAGCATTTAATAAAAAGATACAAATCTTTCAGAAAGTGTTGAAAATTGCCCCGAGCTCAGAAAAATCCGCAAAAATCTCTGTTGGAACCGGGAGATCATCATCCTTAACTAAAATATAAGTGCTGAAAAAATTAGGCTATAAATACCTTACCATTTATAAAGATCCATATCTTATAGAAAATGTAAAAAATAGCTCGGAGCTCAAAAAACCGCAAAAATATCGGTTGGAACTGGGAGATTGCCATCTTCAAAGAAAAATAAGAGAAGACAAAATTAAGACAAAAAATCATGTCAATGAATAGATGGATCGATATCTTCCTGAAAATGCAGAAAATAGCTCCGAGCTCAGAAAAATCTGCAAAAATGTCCGTTGGACCAGAGAGATCGCAATCATCAACAGAAAAATAAGAGAAAACAACATTATGCCAAAAATAATATCATTTAATAAAAAGATCAATTCTGACAGAAAATGTCCATTTGAACCGGGAGATCGACATCTTCAACTGAAAAATAAGAGAAGATAAATTTAGGGGATAAAATGATAACATTTAATAAAAGACATATATCTTCCATGAAATGTAGAAAATAGCACCGAGCTAAGAAAAATCCGAAAAAAATGTCTGTTTGAACCGAGAGATCCACATGTTCAACTGAAAATAAGAGAAGACAAAATTAAGCTCTAAGAATCATATCATTTAATATGTAGATCCATATCTTCAGAAAATGTAGAAAATAGCACCAAACTCATAAAAATCCGCAAAAATATCCGTTGGAATCGGGATATCGCCATCTTCAACTAAAAATAAGAGAAGACAAAATTAGCTATAAAATCATATCATTTAATATAAAGATCCAAATCTTACAGAAAATGTAGAAAATAGCTCGTAGCTCGGAAAAATCCGCATAAAAGTCCATTAGAACCGAGAGATCGCGATCTTAAACTGAAAAATAAGAGAGGACAAAATTTGGCCAAAATTCTATCATTTAATAAAAAGATCCATATCTTCCAGAAAATATAGAAAATATCCCCCAGCCCAGAAAAATCCGCAAAAAAGTCCTTTGGAACATGAGATCTTCATCTTCAACTGAAAAAGAAGAGATGACAAAATTAGGCCAAAAATCATATCATTTATAGGGATTCATATCTTTCAGAAAATATTGAAAATAACACCGAGCTCAAAAAAATCGGAAAAAAATGTCCTTTAGAAAAGGGAGATCGCCTTCTTTAATTGAAATAATAAGAGATGACAAAATTAGGCTATAAAAATCATATCATTAAATAAAAAATTTCATATCTTACAGAAAATGTTGAAAACATCATAGCACTCAAAAAATCTAAAAAAATGTCTGTTGGAACTGGGAGATCGCCAACTTCAACGAAAAAAATAAGAGAAGAAAAATTAGGCCAAAAAATCATATCATTTAATAAACGATCCATATCTTCCAGAAAATACAGAAAATAGCTCTGAGCTCGGAAAAATTCGCAAATATGTCCTTTAGAACCAAAAGTTCGCCATCTTCAACTAAAAAATAAGAGAAAACAAACTTTGGTTATAAAAATCATATCATTCAATATAAGAGAAGACACAATTAGGCCAAAAATCATATCATTTAATATGAAGATACATATCTTTCAAAAATGTAGAAAATAGTTCCGAGGTCAGAAAAATCTGCAAAAATATCCGTTGGAACTGGGAGATCGACATATTCAACTGGAAAAATATAGAAGACAAAATTAGGCCAAAAATCATATCATTTAATAAAAAAATACATATTTTCCAGAAAGTGTAGAAATAATTCTGAGCTCAGAAAAATCCGCAGAAATGTTCGTCGGAACCGGGAGATCACTATCTTCAACTTAACAAATAAGTGAAGACAAACGTATGCTATAAAAATCATATCATTACGACCAGTCAGTGGCCGAGTGGTATCTCCCCCACTAAGAAAAATCCATATCTTCAATAAAATTTAGAAAATAGTCCCGCACTAAGAAAAATCCATAAAAATATCTGTTGGAACCGGGAGATCGTTATCTTCAACTGAAAAATAAAAGAAAACAAAATTAGGCTAAAATCATATCATTTAGTAAAAATATTCATATCTTTCAATAAATGAAGAAAATAGCCCGGAGCTCAGAAAAGTCCGAAAAAATGCCCGTTGGAACCGTGAAATCGACATCTTCAATTGAATAATAAGAGAAGAAAAAATTGGTCCAAAAATCTTATCATTCATTAAAAAGATTCATACTTATAGAATATTTAGAAAATAGCACCGAGCTTAGAAAAGTCTGTTGGAACCAAGAGATCGCCATCTTCAACTGAAAAATAAGAGAAGACAAAATTAGACCAAAAAATAATATCATTTAATAAAAAGATCCATATCTTCCACAAAAGGTAGAAAATAGACCGGAGCTCAAAAAAAGTCCGCAAAAATGTCTGTTGGAACAGGGAGATCACAATATTCAACTGAAAAATATGAGAAGAAATAATTAGGGTATAAAAATCATATCATTTAATATAAATATACATAACTGACAGAAAATATAGAAAATAGTTTCGAGCTCAAAAAAGTCCGCAAAAGAGTCTGTTGGAACCGGTAGATCGACATCACCAACTTAAAAATAAGAGAAGTCAAAATTAGGCCTAACAATCATATCATTTAATAAAAAGATCCATAACTTTCAGAAAATATAGAAAATACCCTCGAGCTCCGAAAAATCAAAAAAATGTCCATTGTAACCGGGAGATCGCCATCTTCAAAAAAATAAGAGAAGCCAAAATTAGGCCATAAAAATCATATCATTCAATATATAGATACATATCTTCCAGAAAATGAAGAAACTAACATGAAGCTCAAAAAAATCGGCAAAAATTACCATTGGAATCGGGAGTTCGCCATCTTCAACTGAAAAAAGAGAAGACAAAATTAGGCCAGAAATAATATCATTTAATAAAGAGATTCATATTTTCCAGAAAATGAAGAAAATAGCTCCGAGTTAAGAAAAATCTACAAAAAATTCCGTTAGAACCAGGAGATGCCATCTTCAATGAAAAAAATAGAGAGAAGTTAAATTTTGGTTATAAAAATCATATCATTTAATAACAAGATCCATATCATCTATAAAATGTAGAAAATAGTCCGGATCTAAAAAAATCCGCACAAATGTCTATTGGAACCAGGAAATCGCCATCTTCAATTGAAAAATAAGAGAAGAGAAAATTAGGCTAGAAAAATCACATCATTTAATAAAAAGATCCAAATCTTACAGAAAAAGTGGAAATATTCCTGAGCTCAAAAAATATCGGCAAAAATGTCCGTTAGAGTCGGGATATCGCCATCTTCAACTGAAAAATAAGAGAAGACAAAATTAGGCTATAAAAATCATATAATGTAATAAAAAGATCCATATCTTACCGAAAATGTAGAAAAATACTCGAGCTCAAAAAATCCGCAAAAATGTCCGTTAGAACCAGGAGATTGTCATTTTCAACTGGAAAATAAGAGAAGACAAACTTAGGCCAAAATGTCATATCATTTTAATAAAACGATCCATATCTTCCAAAAATGTGGAAAATAGGCCGAAGGTTAAAAAATCCGCAAAAATGTCCGTTGGAATTGGGTGATCGCCATCTGCAACTGGAACATAAGAGAAGACAGAATAAGACCAAAAAATCATATCATTAAATAAAAAGATTGCCATTTACAACTGAAAAATAAGAGAAGACAAATTTAGGCTAGAAAAATCTTATCAATTAATAAAAAGGTTCCTATCTTTCATAAAATGTAGAAAATAGCACCAAGCTCAGAAAATGATATATAAAAATCTTTTGAGTTGAAGATGGTAATATCCTGGTTACAAGGACATTTATATATATGAAGATAGCGATTTCCCAGTTCCAAATTTTGTCGTCTCTTATATTTCAGTTGAAGATGGCGATTTGCCGGTTCCAACGGACGTTTATGGCCTAATTTTGTCTTCTCTGATATCATTTAATAAAACAATCCATATATTCCTGAAAATGTGGAAAATAACACGGAGCTCAGAAATATCCGCAAAAATGTCCGTTGGAACATGGAGATCACCAACTTCAACTGGAAAATAAGAGAAGACAAAATCTGGCCAACAAATCATAACATTTAAAAACGATCCATATCTTCCAGAAAATGTGAAAGATAGCCCGGAGCTCAGAAAAATACGCAAAAATGTCCATTGGGACCGATAGAATGCCATCTTGAACTGAAATATAAGAGATGACAAAATTAGTCAAAAAAACCATATCATTCAATATAAAGATCGCCATCTTTAACTAAAAATAAGGGAAGACAAATTTTCGTTATAAAAATAATATAATTTAATAAAAAGATTCATATCTTACATAAAATGTAGAAAATAGCCCAGAGCTCAAAAAATCCGCAAAAATGTCTGTTGGAACCGGGAAATCGCCACCTTCAATTGAAAAATAAGAGAAGACAAAATTAGGATAGAAAAATCATATCATTTAATAAAAAGATCCAAATCTTACAGAAAAGTAGAAAATATTCCCGAGCTCAGAAATATTGGCAAAAATGTCTGTTGGAATCGGGATATCGCCATCTTCAATTGAAAAATAAGAGAAGATAAAATTAGGCTACAAAAATCATATAATGTAATAAAAAGATCCATATCTTCGAGAAAATGTATAAAATAGCACCGTGCTCACAAAAATCCGCAAAAATGTCTGTGGAACTGAGAGATCGCCATCTTCAATTAAAAAATAAGAGAATACAAAATTAGGCAAAAATATCATATCATTTAATAAAACGATCCATATCTTCAAAAAATGTGGAAAATAGGTCAGAGCTCAGAAAAATCTGCAAAAATGCCAATTGGAACCGGGAGATCACCATCTTCAACTGGAACATAAGAGAAGACAAAATTAGGCCAAAAATCAGACCATTTAATAAAAAGATCGCCATATACAACTGAAAAATAAGAGAAGACAAATTTAGGCTAGAAAAATCATATCAATTAATAAAAAGATCCATATCTTTCATAAAATGTAGAAAATAGCACCAAGCTCAGAAAATGATATATAAAAATCTTTTCAGTTGAAGATGGCGATATCCTGGTTACAAGGACATTTATAAAGATGAAGATAGCGATTTCCCAGTTCCGAATTTTGTCTTCTCTTATATTTCAGTTGAAGATGGTGATTTACCGGTTCCAACGGACATTAGTTGGCCTAATTTTGTCTTCTCTGATATCATTTAATAAAACAATCCATATATTTCAGAAAATGTGGAAAATAACCTGAAGCTCAGAAATATCTGCAAAAATGTCCGTTGCCGTGAGATCTCCAACTTCAACTGGAAAATAAGAGAAGACAAAACTTGGCCCAAAAAATATACCATTTAATAAAACGATCCATATCTTCCAGAAAATGTGAAAAATAGCACTGAGCTCAAAAAAATCCGCAAAAATGTCCTTTGTGACAAAGAGAATGACATCTTCAACTGAAATAAAAGAGAAGACAAAATTAGGCAAAAAAATCATATCATTCAATATAAAGATCGCCATCTTTAACTTAAAAATAAGAGAACACAAATTTTGGTTATAAAAATCATATCATTTAATAAAAAGAACCATATCTTCCGATAAAAAATAGACCGGAGCTTAAAAAATCCGCAAAAATGTCCGTTGGAATAGGGAAATCACCATCTTTAACTTAAAAACAATAGAAGACAAACTTAAGCAATAAAAATCATATCATTTAATAAACAAATCCATATCTTCCATAAAGCAAAGAAAATAGCCCCAAGCTCAGAAAATTCGAAAAAATGTTCGTTGGAACCTGGAGATCACTTTGTTCAATTGAAAATGAGAGAACACAAAATTTGGCAATAAAAATAATATTATTTAATATAAAGATTCTTATTTTCCATGAAATATAGAAGATATCCCCGAGCTTAGAAAAAGACGCAAAAATATCAGTAGGAACTAGGAGATCACCAAATTTAACAAAAAAAGAGAATACAAAATTAGGCAATAAAATCATATCATTTAATAAAACGATCGATATCTTCTAAATAATACAAAAATAGGCCATAGCTCAGAAAAATCCGCAAAAATATCCATCGGATCCGGAAGATCGCCATAATAAGACAAAAGTTGGCCAAAAATCATATCTTTTAATAAAACGATCGTTACCTTCCTGAAAATACAGAAAATAGCCCCGAGGTAAGAAAAATCCGCAAAAATCTCCTTTGGAATTGGGAGACCGCCATCTCGAAGTGAAAAATAAGAGAAGATAAACAAATGCTGTAAAAATCATATCATTTAATAAAAAGATACATATCGACAATAAAACGGAGAAAATAGACTCGAGGTCAAAAAAATCTGCAAAAATTTCAATTGGAACCAGGAGATCGCCATCTTTATTGAAAAACAAGAGAAGGCATGATTAGTCTAGAAAAATCATATCATTAAATAAAAAGATCCATAACTTACAAAAAATATATAAAATAGTCACAAGCTCAGAGATATCAGTAAAAATTTCATTGGAACCGGGATATTGACATCTTCAACTGAAAAATAAGAGAAGACAAAATTAGGCTACAAAAATCATATATTGTAATAAAAAGATCCATATCTTCGAGAAAATGCATTAAATAGCATTGTGCTCGCAAAAATGTCTGTTTGAACCGAGAGATCGCCATCTTCAACTGAAAAATAAAAGAATACAAAACTAGTCCAAAATATCATATTGTTTAATAAAACGATCCGTATCTTCCAAAAAACGTGGAAAATAGGCCGGAGCTCAGCAAAATCCGCAAAAATGTCACTTGGAACCGGGAGATCGCCATCTTTAACTGGAATATAAGAGAAGACAAAATTAGGCGAAAAATCATATCATTAAATAAAAAGATCGTCATCTTCAACTGGAAAATAAGAGAAGACAAATTTAGGCCAGAAAAATCATATCAATTAATTAAAAGATCCAGATCTTTCATAAAATGTAGAAAATAGCACCAAGCTCAAAAATTGATTTATAAAAATCTTTTCAGTTGGAGATGGAAAGATCTTGGTTAGAATGGATATTTTTATAAATGAAGATGACGATTTTCCGGTACCGAATTTTTTCTTCTCTTATATTACAGTAGAAAATGGCGATTTCTCGGTTCCAACAGACATTTTTGACCTAATTTTGTCTTCTGTGATATCATTTAATAAAACAAGGCATATCATCTAGAAAATGTGGAAAAATCTCGGAGCTAGGAAATATCCGCAAAAATTTCCATTGGAACCGGAACATCGCCAACTTCAACTAGAAAATAAGAGATGACCGAATTAGGCCAAAAAATCATATCATGTAATAAAACGATCTATATCTTCCAGAAAATGTTGAAAATGGCCCGGAGCTCAGAAAAAATCCGCAAAAATATCCTTTGTGACCGAGAGAATGCCATCTTCAATAGAAATATAAGAGAAGACAAAATTAGGCCAAAAATCATATCATTCATTTTAAAAATCGCCAACTTCAATTGGAAAATAAAAGAAGACAAACGTTGGTTATAAAATCATATGATTTTATAAAAAGATCTATATCTTGCATAAAATGTAGAAAATAGTCCCGAAGCTCAGAAAAATCCGCAAAAATGTTCGTTGGAACCGAAAGATCGCCATCTTCAACTTAAAAAAATATCAGACAAACTTAAGCTATAAATATCATATCATTTAATAAATAGATCCATATCTTCAATAAAATAAAGAAAATAGTTCCGAGCTTAGAAATATCAGCAAAAATGTACGTTGAAACTGGGATATCGCAATCTTCAACTGAAAATAAGAGAAAACAAAATTAGTCAACAAAAATCAAATAATGTAATAAAAAGATCCATATTTTCCAGAAAATTAGAAAATATTTTCGAGCTCAGAAAAATCCGTAAAAATGTTCGTTGGAACTGGGAGTTTGCCATCTTCTATTGGAAAATTAGAAAAGACAAAATTTGGCCAAAATATCATATCATTTAATAAAACGATCCATATCTTCCAAAAATGTGGAAAATAGGCCGAAGCTCAGAAAAATTCGAAAAAATGTCCGTTGGAACCAGGAGATCGCCATCTTCAATTAGAATATAAGAGAAGACAAAATTAGGTCAAACTATCATATCATTTAATAAAAAGATCGACATATTCAACTGGAAAATAAGAGAAGACAAATTTAGGCTAGAAAAAATCATATCAATTAATAAGAAGATCCATATCTTTT
>JAULAV010001621.1:0-12500 GCA_030789695.1 Scilla litardierei | reverse complement strand
AAGGGTGATATCAAATCGGTCTATTTTCGGCGTCATATACATAGTTAGCGCATTCGTCATAGTTAGCAGCTCCGTATCAAGGTCATCATCAATATCGTCACTATCATCAATATCGTCACTATCATCAATATCGTCACTATCATCAATATCGTCACTATCATCAATATCGTCACTATCATCAATATCGTCACTATCATCAATATCGTCACTATCATCAATATCGATATCATCAATATCATCAATAAAATAACCTTTAGACTTGTCATCCAGGAACTTGTTCGGAAATACCGTAATGAAAGGAACATAGGAGTTTGTCGCTAGGTATTTGACCAAACAGGATCGTCCAGTTCCTATAGAACCTATCACTAAAATACCCCTAGAAGGGGATAGGGCTAAGCGGAGCGAAAAGGGTTTTCCATGAGATGGAAAATGAAAACTATTAGCCCCACACAAGGTTTGTGAATAAGTGATTGTCTGATAATGAGCAAGGAATATCCGTCTTTCTGCTAAACAGGATCTATTGAACTCATAATTCATTAGATACTTTTTCTGAATGTCAACTAAGTATCGTAAGTAAATTGATCCCGGTTGTTCAATCATTTGATAACCAGAGTCATTCTTTGATAAAGGATTACTATGAGTCAGACTCAATAGAATTTGATCAATCCTTTTTTCTGTCATTAAGGTGGAGAACTGAACCAAGAATTCTCTTTCTTCATCATCAATCGAATCACTGTTCGCGACCCAGGATTCGATTTTATCATCAATCCAATCACCGTTCACGTTTTTTCTTTTTCTTATCAATGAATAGATCTCTTTACTTGTACGACTTAGATGTCTCATATTTCTCGAAAAAGTGATTGGATTGATGGGATTTGGTATGATACTTATGAGATTGATATTCAAATATTTCTTCTTAGAACGTATTGATTTGACCCCATAAGCGGGACCACCGCCCAATAGCATGTTGCCACCAGAAGTAGAACCCCGTATTTCTTCCAGAGAATCTCCTAATTGTTCCAGAGCAACTAGAAAGAGATTCTTTAACCAGAAAGAATTCAGTTCAGATGTAGGATACCTATCCAGAAGTTTTCGCAACTCAATCATGTATGATGGAATCATCAAAGATTTGATCTTTTCTAACTCTGTCTGTAACTCACTAGAGGCTCGGGAAACAAAGAGAAGATGGATACGAACGAGATATCCAGCAACAAGAAGAAGGAAAAGGATTGAATAGAGGAACTCCCGAGTATTTCTTGATCTCAGATGTGCCCATATCAATGGAACGGGTGACTCATTATTTCGATGAATCATTTCTTCGGACAGAAGAAGATTCTGTAAACACTTATTCGAAATCTCACTTATCAGAGTCCATTGTGGAAGAATCTTCTGAGGAATTGGCCATGATATATCTGATCCATACATAATATCATGAAAAATGGATACAAATTTTTGACTGCTACTTAGTATCGGCAATGGGTCTGAAAAAGTATCTAAAAGGGTGAAATTTAGATATTTGCACCCTGTCGAAGTAAGGAACCATGGCATATATGTTTGGAACAGATTCCATTTTGAGAGATTTGAAAAAGCACTATCTCGTTGAAAGGTTCCATACATCTGCCCTTTCTCAACGTATTTCTTTAGACAAAGACTCCGTTTTTTCCTCTTTCCGGATGGTAAATATTTCTCAGAACATGGAGTGTGAATCAAACCCATGTTTGAATTGAAACTGAGATACTGATGCAAGTTCTTCCCTTCTGAATCAGATAGATTCATATCTGAAAGAGGCTGACAATAAGTTCTTTCAAAATTGACTATTTGTTCCTCTCTTAGAGGTGTTGCAGAAATGTCTGCGATCGAGTAAATGGCTCTACGAACGAATGGATCGAATCGAATTGGAAAATGGAAAGATTTGTACAAGTTATACGTTTCATCACCACTTTGTAGAAAATCGTTAGGTATGAATATGTCAGATACCTGTGACTCGATTGGTGAAATAGTCTCTCTCTCCAAAAAAATATGTTTTTTTTTACCGACGCACAAAGAAAATATTTTGTTGCGAATGAACAAGATATTGAGGAATTGTCCATATGTAAGATCATCATTATGGATACGGGTCTTTTCCACAGAAAAGGGGAATCTTTTGTTAAAATAGAACCAGAAGTGATGTGGATCATTCAAGAATCGAAGTCGATTTGCTTTATAAAAAGAAGATATCAATGAACTTCTATGAAATGGTTTCGCGGGATTCAGCCAATTGTCTCGATCGTGGGATATCATTGAGAAATAGGAATCCGTGTTATCAAAGGATTTCCCGCGATTGTTTCTAGTATGGAATGAGTCAATCATCCACTTTGGTATCTTTTTGAACAAAAATGGGAATATTGTTCCTCCATTGATCAAGAATTTCGGTCTTTGGGAAGTATCATGATCATCCGGTTTCAATTTATTCAAATGAACGATTTGAACACCTATTGATTCTAACAACTGATTGCAGGGTTGATCATTCGGACCTTTCAATTCATAGATGTGGATCTCGGACCTATGAATGGGGGTATTCCCGATACTCACAAAGAAAAAGGGAAGTGACTTGGACAAAAAGGGAAGTGACTTGGACAAAAAGAGAAGTGACTTGGACAAAAAGAAACGAAGTGACTTAGACAAATCTTGTTTGTCGATAGCCTCGGACCAATCAATCGAATATTGATTAATACGTAATCGATCGAACACTACTTGAAAAAGGCTCTTCTGTTCAGAAACGAAATGTTCCAAATGTTCCTGGAAATTCTTGCTCCCATTGGACCATTTGTATCTATATGCATCAGGATCCCGATTCATGGATCTCTCGGTTCGAGAAATAAGAGGATCAAACCATTTCTTCTGACTCTTTTTCAAATTCGATAAATGTTGGTTGATCGTATATTTCATTATAGTTATATGATTCAGAGTATCATTTCCTATTTGATCCCTTTGAATTCCATATTCGAAGTTGCGGTCGGATCTATTCATTAAAAAGAATCGATTCGATACATTTCTTATGTACCCATAGGTGCTATATTGGATTTGAATCAGATTTCGGATCAATCTATATTGATTGACTGCCTCCATGATGTTGTTGCTAGTAAATACCGCGGTTTTTAGTTTTGGATCTTCCAAATCATTCCTGCAGTAGATCCGGACCAATTTTTTTCTGATCCTTCGATAAAAAGATTCATTCTCCTCATAAAAAAGAGGAGGTAGAACCAATAAAGATTTCTTTTTCGATTCATCTCTGGAGTTGAATACCTCATTCAAGAATTTTTTTTGATCCAACCCGTAGGAATCAATAGAAAAGGCAAATCCCCTATGATACACCAGATCCGGCTCGGTTATTGATAGAGTGAATAGATCTGCCATTTCTTGAAATTTCTCTTCTGATTCAAAATCGTGGTGTAACGTGTATCCCCCTTTGTTCCAGTCATGGAATAGATGAAATAAATCCAAAAATGGATTTTTGTTCAAGAATGAAATCTTATTGGAACTGTCCATATCTGGTTCATCCTTCGGAACCATATCACATCCCGGATCTGATGAAATAGGATGAATTGAGACGGTATTTTGTAAATACGTAATTATCTTGAATATATCAACCATTTCTTTATTTTCCGATCGCCTGGAAGGGACAAAAGAAACATCTTGTTTTTTCTTCAAAAATTTCTGATCTCTAGTGGGCCTCTCAGTAGGATTCGAACCCAGATGAAGTTCTGACCATCTGTCAGAGAAAAAAGAACGAATTGATCTTGTAGGATTCCCAAGAAATTCTTCGATTTCTTTCGGAAGCAGATGATTATTCATCTGCTTCTCACGTTTCGTGAATAGCCTGGACATTGAGGAAGATCCAAAAAGGCATTTCAGGAATCGATCTGATTCTATCTCTGTTCGTTCCGTTTGAAGAAAGGAAGGATCCCAAAGAATCGATCTTTCTTTTAGTTGCTGAATCTCTGTTTGATCGATCAATGTGTGATATTCTGAATCCTCATTTCTAATGGAATCGAAAGGATCTCTGGATTGATCAGAAGATCCTTTCGATTGGCTAGAATCCGTTACTTGAACGAAAATAGATCTTGTGGAATCATATTGAATATTTGACAATACATTCCGTACCCTGCTAAAAAACCGATCCTTGTTTACCAACCACACATTGTCTAACCAAATCCAATTCTCTCTCGATACGTTCCTCAAAAAATCCGATTCGTGCTGATTCTTCCCCCAACTAACGAAGAGATCTTGGCGGAATTGCCACATATGAAATTGAGCACAATTTTGCAAAGAAATGCCCCACTTCTTTCTCGAGAAGAGATGGGAAACATGCTCAATATCATTTGATTGAATAGTTGCCTCAGCTCCTTGTTGTTTGAAGAAACCCTCCCCTTCAATTGGTCTTTTTTCACGAAAAGCAGACATGAGATAACAAATCAAGTCTTTCCCTAAGATTTCGAATAGCTGTCCCGAATTCAAGTTGATTATGTTTCGCTTCTTCCTCGGAGAAAGACGATCAAACAATTCCCAATCATGGTCCTTGCGGATCGGATCATCCGTATAGGATAAAAAAAGAAACTCCAGATATTTGCTATCTTTCTCTTTGAATGAGATCTCAATTCCAGCTACGGTTTCATTAGCTATCTTACAACTAGAATCCCTCTTTTTTCCGATCTGGTTCCTCCACCACCGCGAACCCCGGTTCGATTCAGGCATGATACGCTTTTTATTTATTGGGAGAACCCAAGTACTCTCTTGCGGATCCATGAAACAACTCTCAGAAATCTTTTTCCCTTTTGGAAGATACAGGAGCGAAACAATTAACCTATTGATATTGGAAGACCAAAAAGATTCTCCCAATGTCTCATTTCTGGGTCCAATGGAATTCATAGGTATAGGAAGAAGCCCCCTCAAATAGAGATTTTTTCTTTCGACCATCTTTCGATTGTTAATACGAGATATAAGGACCGCTACTACAAGCAGTACTACACCTTTGATCGTGAAATATCGATTGCTTGTTGAACCCTGTGAATCACGTGAAAGTAGGATACTCCAAATTCGGGGGTCAAAGAGTTTCATAAAACGTTCTTGGTGGAAAAAAATGGGAGTGAAAGATCCCACTGAATCGAATTTGATCCATGAATCTAAGAAATAGTGAGAATTCTTGATCTCTCTCAATATCTCTCTCAATTCGAAGATCCAGGATTTGAATTGATGTCGTTTCATTGATTCCTCCTAAAGATTTTCATTGATTCCTCCTAAAGATTTCATTTCAATTGGAATTTGGTTATTCACGATGTACGATGAGCCCTGTTAAGCATCCATGGCTGAATGGTTAAAGCGCCCAACTCATAATTGGCAAATTCGTAGGTTCAATTCCTGCTGGATGCACGCCAATGGGAACGTTCAATAAGTCTATTGGAATTGGCTCTGTATCAATGGAATCTCATCATCCATACATAACGAATTGGTATGGTATATTCATACCATAACATATGAACAGTAAGAACTAGAATTCTTATCGATACTGGAACTCATAGGGAAGAAAATGGATTTATGGATGGAATCAAATATGCAGTATTTACAGAAAAAAGTATTCGGTTATTGGGGAACAATCAATATACTTCTAATGTCGAATCAGGATCAACTAGGACAGAAATAAAGCATTGGGTCGAACTCTTCTTTGGTGTCAAGGTAATAGCTATGAATAGTCATCGACTCCCGGGAAAGGGTAGAAGAATGGGACCTATTATGGGGCATACAATGCATTACAGACGTATGATCATTACGCTTCAACCGGGTTATTCTATTCCACCTCTTATAGAGAAAAGAACTTAAAGCAAAATACTTAATAACACGGCGATACATTTATACAAAACTTCTACCCCGAGCACACGCAATGGAGCCGTAGACAGTCGAGTGAAATCCAATCCACGAAATAATTTGATCTATGGACAGCATCGTTGTGGTAAAGGTCGTAATGCCAGAGGAATCATTACCGCAAGGCATAGAGGGGGAGGTCATAAGCGTCTATACCGTAAAATTGATTTTCGACGGAATGAAAAAGACATATCTGGTAGAATTGTAACCATAGAATACGACCCGAATCGAAATGCATACATTTGTCTCATACACTATGGGGATGGTGAGAAGAGATATATTTTACATCCCAGAGGGGCTATAATTGGAGATACCATTGTTTCTGGTACAGAAGTTCCTATATCAATGGGAAATGCCCTACCTTTGAGTGCGGTTTGAACTATTGATTTACGTAATTGGAAGTAACCAATTAGGTTTACGACGAAACCTAGAAATCAATCACTGATCCAATTTGAGTACCTCTATGGGATAGACCTCAACAGAAAACTGTTGAGTAACGGCAGCAAGTGATTGAGTTCAGTAGTTCCTCATAGAAAATTATTGACTCTAGAAATATGGTAATATGGAGAAGACAAAATTGTTTGAAGCACGCACAGAACCGGAAGCGCCCCTTGTTTCAAAGAGAGGAGGACGGGTTATTCACATTTAATTTGATGGTCAGAGGCGAATTGAAAGCTAAGCAGTGGTAATTATAAAGATCCCCCGGGGGAAAAATAGAGATGTCTCCTACGTTACCCGTAATATGTGGAAGTATCGACGTAATTTCATAGAGTCATTCGGTCTGAATTGCTACATGAAGAACATAAGCCAGATGACGGAACGGGAAGACCTAGGATGTAGAAGATCATACATGAGTGATTCGGCAGATTTGGATTCCTATATATCCACTCATGTGGTACTTCATCATACGATTCATATAAGATCCATCTGTCTAGATTCATCATATACATCTAGAAAGCCGTATGCTTTGGAAGAAGCTTGTACAGTTTGGGAAGGGGTTTTTATTGATAAAAAAGAAGAATCTACTTCAACCGATATGCCCTTAGGCACAGCCATACATAACATAGAAATCACACTTGGAAAGGGTGGACAATTAGCTAGAGCTGCGGGCGCTGTAGCGAAGCTGATTGCAAAAGAGGGTAAATCGGCCACATTAAGATTACCATCTGGGGAGGTCCGTTTGATATCCAAAAACTGCTTAGCAACAGTCGGACAAGTGGGTAATGTTGGGGTGAACCAAAAAAGTTTGGGTAGAGCCGGATCGAAGTGTTGGCTAGGTAAGCGTCCTGTAGTAAGAGGAGTAGTTATGAACCCTGTAGACCATCCCCATGGGGGCGGGGAAGGGAGAGCCCCAATTGGTAGAAAAAAACCCACAACCCCCTGGGGTTATCCTGCGCTTGGAAGAAGAAGTAGGAAAAGGAAAAAATATAGTGATTGTTTTATTCTTCGTCGCCGTAAATAGGAATATTGAAAATAGAATTTTTCAATTTGAAATAAATAATGTGATGGGCGAACGACGGGAATTGAACCCGCGCATGGTGGATTCACAATCCACTGCCTTGATCCACTTGGCTACATCCGCCCCTTATCTAGCTAAAGGATTCTCTCTTTTTTCCATTCATCATTATTGTATTTATTCTTACCTTCATAGCTTAGATCGGGATATTATATTCTATTGGACATAGAATGCCAATCTTTAAAATGTAAAAAAAGGAGTAATCAGCTGTGATACGTTCACTAAAAAAAAATCCTTTTGTAGCTAATCATTTATCTAGAAAAATTGAAAAACTTAACATGAGGGAGGAGAAAGAAATAATAGTAACTTGGTCTCGGGCATCTACCATTATACCCAAAATGATTGGCCATACAATCGCTATTCATAATGGAAAGGAACATTTACCTATTTATATAACAGATCGTATGGTGGGTCACAAATTGGGAGAATTCGCGCCTACTCTGACTTTCGCGAGACATGCGAGAAACGATAATAAATCTCGTCGTTAATTTGGAATAAAAAAAAAAAGATACTTATCATTCATTGGCAGGGGATAAACCTTATGATAAAGAAATCGAATTCGAGTAGAGAAGTCAAAGTTTTAGCTCAACATATATGTATGTCTGTTTTCAAAGCACGAAGAGTAATTGATCAGATTCGTGGGCGTTCTTATGAGGAAACACTTATGATATTGGAACTCATGCCTTATCGAGCATCTTATCCCATTTTAAAATTGGTTTATTCCGCAGCAGCAAATGCTAGTCATAATATGGGTTTGAACGAAGCTGATTCATTCATTAGTAAAGCCGAAGTCAATGGGGGTCCTTTTGTGAAAAAATTAAGACCTAGGGCCCGAGGACGTAGTTATCCGATAAAAAGGCCCACTTGTCATATAACAATTGTATTAAAAGATAAATCTAAATTATTTTTAGATGAATCTAAGGTTTAGATTCCTATTTAGAAAAAAAATGGATGGAAAGATAATATAATCAAAAAATATGGGACAAAAAATAAATCCACTTGGTTTCAGACTTGGTACAACCCAAAATCATCATTCCTTTTGGTTTGCACAACCAAAAAATTTTTCCATCGGTATACAAGAAGATGAGAAAATACGAAATTGTATCAAGAACTATGTACAAAAAAATAAGAGAATATCCCCAGGTTTCGAAGGAATTGGAGTTGCACGCATAAAAATTCAAAAAAGAATTGATTTGATCCAGGTCATAATCTATATTGGGTTCCCAAATTTATTAATAGAGGGCCGAACACGAGGGATTGAAGAATTACAGATGAATGTACAAAAAGAGTTTCGTTCAGTGAACCGCAGACTCAACATTGCTATCACAAGAATTGAAAAACCTTATGGGCACCCTAATATTCTTGCAGAATATATGGCTTCACAATTACGAAATAGAGTTTCATTTCGAAAGGCAATGAAAAGAGCTATTGAATTAACGGAACAAACAGATACAAAGGGAATTCAAATACAAATTGCAGGGCGTATCGACGGAAAAGAAATTGCACGGGTCGAATGGATCAGAGAAGGTAGGGTTCCTCTACAAACAATTCGCGCTAAAATAGATCATTGTGCCTATACAATTCGAACTATCCATGGAGTATTAGGCCTAAAAATTTGGATATTTGTGGACGAAAAATAATAAATAGACCTTTATTTATCTTGCCGTTCTGTCCATTGATAGAACAAAAAATTGAAAACTGTTTCCGTTTTTCCGTTAAACCAAATAAGAATAAACAATTCTAATTCTATAAGGTTGAATAAAAAATCGATTAATCTTTTTTTATATAATTGCTATGCTTAGTGTGTGACTCGTTAGTTTTTTCTTTAGAGTTTAGAGTTGGGCTTCAAAAAAATGACCCCATTATGAACCTAATAACTATTCTAAAAACTAATAACCAGCTTATTGCTTCGTATTGTCGAGATCCCAAGAAACAGTCACTATATGACTGGATAGATCAATCATATAGTTGTAACAACTGAAATTTTCCATAAAAAAATCTGATTTTGGATTTTTTTTTGAAAGGAAAAAATAAAGGGATGCGGATAAATGGAAAGGTGATAGAAAGAGAGAACAAAAATATCAATGATAAATGATTCCAATATGTATGGTCTATGAATCACCTCAAAAAAGGCAGTGTGATAAAGCATTAATATTGATATAAATAATAAAATAAAGATAAAGAAATAAAATAAAGAGCCCGGGGTTAATAGAAACTGAGTAGATTGACTCGGGAACGGATTTTGTTAGGAGCTCCATTGCAGAATTCGGGTCTAACCATTAATGGAGAAGCTATAGGAACGACGAAACCTGTGACTATATAAGATTCTATTAAAATAAAAAAGAATCCTAATGATTCATCGGGTGGGATGGCGGAACGAACCAAGAGCAAATTGATTTACTCTAAGAGATAGATCAGAGATTCATCCTACGAATGAAGCAGGAAAGAGTCAATATCCGCCCGTGAAACCCTTATTTACTGGATTGCAATATTGTCTCCATTCAATAAGAGTAAAAAAAAATAAGGATTCGTTTTAAATTCGTTATAAAAAAGAAGCATTATCTATATCTATAAATATACACATTTAGCCATATATACAGCTTCCTATTCCTATGTAATAAATGAAATATCACTAAATCCTTAGTTTAGTGTATTAATTATTAAATACATGGGTATCTGTAATATTATCGAATCCTTTCATTCGCGAGGAGCTGGATGAGAAGAAAACTCTCATGTCCGGTTCTGTAGTAGAGGTGGAATTAAGAAAAAAACCATCAACTATAACCCCAAAAGAACCAGATTTCGTAAGCAACATAGAGGAAGAATGAAAGGAATATCTTGTCGAGGTAATCATATTTGTTTCGGCAGATACGCTCTTCAGGCACTTGAACCCACTTGGATTACAGCTAGACAAATAGAAGCAGGGCGAAGAGCAATGGCACGATATGCGCGTCGTGGTGGAAAAATATGGATACGTATATTTCCCGACAAACCTATTACAGTAAGACCTACAGAAACACGTATGGGTTCGGGGAAAGGATCCCCCGAATATTGGGTATCCGTTGTTAAACCAGGTCGAATACTTTATGAAATGGGCGGAGTATCAGAAACTGTAGCCAGAACAGCTATTTCAATAGCTGCATGCAAAATGCCTATACGAACTCAATTTGTTATTTCAGGATAGGATAGAGATGTAGAACTAAACATAAACAAAAGGGGTATTAAGATGAAAAAACAACCACGGGTTTAGTTTATTTATTTCTAGACAAACACTATTTCTTTTTTTCTTCATTCTTTGCATTACAATAACAGATTCAAATAAAAATGATATGATTCAACCTCAGACCCTTTTGAATGTAGCAGATAACAGCGGAGCTCGAAAATTGATGTGTATTCGAATCATAGGAGCCGGTAATCATCGATATGCTCATATTGGTGACGTTATTGTTGCTGTAATCAAAGAAGCAGTGCCCAATATGCCTCTAGAAAGATCAGAAGTAATTAGAGCTGTAATTGTACGTACATGTAAAGAATTCAAACGTGACAACGGGATGATAATACGATATGATGACAATGCAGCAGTTGTCATTGATCAGGAAAGAAATCCAAAAGGAACTCGAATTTTTGGCGCCATTGCTCGGGAATTGAGACAGTTGAATTTTACTAAAATAGTTTCATTAGCGCCCGAAGTATTATAAATATTAGTGGATGAAACTATGATATAGTTATAGTAGGATATCTGAAATGGATCAAATTAGTAGATTGTGTCTCACGCATATACTTTTAATAATTAATTTATTAATAAATTATTAAAATCAAAAAAACATGTTGATTATATCAATATTAAGAAGCACCAACAATTATAATTCGTCATGGGCAAAGACGCTATTGCTGATATAATAACTTCTATAAGAAATGCTGACATGAGTAAAAACGGAACGGTTCGAATAGCATCCACTAATATCACCGAAAACATTGTTAAAATACTCCTACGAGAAGGTTTTATTGAAAACGTTCGGAAACATCAGGAAAATAACAAATATTTCTTGGTTTCAACTTTGCGCCATAGAAGGACTAAGAAAGGAATATATAGAACTATTTTAAAACGTATCAGTCGACCTGGTCTACGGATCTATTCCAACTATCAAAAAATTCCTAAGATTTTGAGCGGAATGGGAATTGTAATTCTTTCTACTTCTCGAGGCATAATGACAGATCGAGAAGCTAGACTAGAAAAAATTGGAGGAGAAATTTTGTGTTATATATGGTGATTCTCCTACAGTATCCTAATTTTATCTCTAACTTCCTATTTGTGAAATAGAGAGGAAAGGTGAGTTATATAACGCTTCCTCCATTAGTTGATACTTCAAGGGGGTTACCTGGAATGAAAGAACAAAAATGGATTCAGGAAGGTTTAATTACTGAATCACTTCCCAGCGGCCCCGGGTCCATTTAGATAATGAAAATCTAATTCTAGGTTATATTTCAGGTAGGATCCGGCGCAGTTTGATACGGATACTGCCAGGAGATAGAATCAAAATTGAAATAAGTCGGTATGATTCAACCAGGGGACGTATAATTTATGGACTTCGAAACAAAGATTCGAGTGATTAGATGATTTTTGAAAACATTCCTTTCATGGGGGGATCCAATTCGAAGGTAAAAATACAAGAGACTTTTTTTCTTCCAAGGAATAGATTCCAAATTAAGGTAAGGGGTGAAAAATATGAAAATAAGGGCTTCTGTTCGTAAAATTTGTGAAAAATGTCGACTGATCCGTAGGCGCGGACGAATTATAGTGATTTGTTCCAATCCGAGACATAAACAGAGACAAGGATAATCTTTCTACAGTTTGTTTCTTAAGGAAAGGCCGTGTAAAAATAAAGGATCCGCTTTAACATGAAATGGATATCTCCATATCTTTCTGTATATTTCTGATTCATATTTATGAGATGATAAAATATGGCAAAACCTATACCAAGAATTGGTTCGCGTAGGAATGGACGTATTGGTTTACGTAAGAATGGACGTAGAATACCAAAAGGAGTTATTCATGTCAAGCGAGTTTCAACAATACCATTGTAAC